>PVIW01008651.1:0-58802 GCA_004026585.1 Noctilio leporinus | reverse complement strand
AATAATGAGCAAAACTAACATCAAGCAAAACAGAACCAAATATATGAATACAATGAATAGGCCTTCAGTGGTCAGGGGGAAGGGGATTGGGGGGAGGGGGGAGGCACAGGCAAGAAAGGGGAGCAGCTTAGACAAGAACCTAGTATAAAGGAACCATGGACATGGACGACAGGTGGGATTGACTTTGGGGGAATGGGTGGGTGGGGAGGGGGACAGAGGGGAGCAAAAAGGGGATGGATGTAATACAACAACAATAAAAAAAAAAAAAAACCCAAAAACCCAATAAGGCAGCCACTTGGTGGCATGCACTGAATGCAAGGGCCTTGGGGCAGGGAGAAGCATGTGTTAGGAGGGAGAGAGTGAGGTGTGTTCCAAGGACTGAAACAGTCAGCGTGGCCATAGCACGGTGAGGAGGGTGGAAGAGAGATGGGGCGGGAGACATGGGCATCATCTCTCACAGGTGCTGGACGCAAAGGGCTCTGTGAACACTAGCTTGAGAATTGTACCAACTTCATTAACGTGCTTCAGTGACATGTTCTAAGTTTCCATATTAAAGGCCAGTTTGGTTGGAGTGACAGAAGAGGGTACATAGGGGAAGGATAGTGGGAGTGGGGTACATCCTGACAGTAAGGGTCTTTTCACAAGGCTGTGTGAGGGCTTTGTGAGAGGGGTCCTGGAAGAAGAGGGAGAGGGTGACAGAGTTTGGCTGTGATCTATTGGGTCCAGCAGCTGCTGAACTGTTTCCCAAACGTGCAGCCTGGGGGAATGGAGCGGTGGAGGGGCTGCTTCCTGGTTGGTGCACCCTGGACTTAAGAAATACATACTTATTTGGATGTGTAGTTTTAGAAAACAATGCAACGAAACCATAATTTAGTGGATATTGTTTAGATGCCTACAATGTTGAAGTAATTAAAGACATCTTGAGTGAATAATAGCAAAAAAGCCATGTGAGTATGGCCCGCAGTTGTGGAGGCAACAGATTAGATCAGCCGGGAGCTTGTGAAAGTCCACATTCCTGGGCTATGCTCCTAGCCATCTGGTTCAGATGTGAGCTAAGAGTTTATCTTTTTGTTTGTTCAAATTACAGAAAAAGACTTACTCCAAGCTTTTTTACCTTTCAACAAACACAGACCTCATGAAAGAGCATGTACAAAAGAAAGCATGCAATAATTCTGTATTTCTTCTTGTTTCAGAAATGAATCACAGCACATGAACACAAAACCTTTGTATTTACACTGTGTGGGAGTTGTGATACCATTTTTGAAGCTAAGCAAAATTATTCACTGTGAGATCCATAATATAGGAAAACCGTCAGAATGGCAAGGAAAGCATGTTTGCACTCTGAATCTTCTAGCCTAGATTGTTGAGAAACAATTTTTTTTTGAGGGTCACAGTGCTCCCTGGAAGGAAAGAAATAATTTGTCTATTGCTCTTTCAGATTAAGGTCTTTTTTAGCTGTTGGTGGACAGCTTTGAAGAGTCTCAAGATACACATTCTCCTAAGACTGTCTCTTCTTTGAGTCTTAATCACATCAGATTATCAAAGGAAAAAGAAAGGAAAAGTCCTGGTTCCACCCAATGATAAGGTAATGAGAGCCATCAAAACGTCAGGCGGTGCCTTATCAGCCTTGAGTACTCAACTGCAGGAATCTAATCATCAAGTTTCCTGATGTCCCCTGAGCCCTTCCTCATTGGAGCCTACAGTGTAATCTAAAAAAACAAGATCTAATAGTATTGCATGTTAGCTGAAAATCCTCCTACTCTTCTTTCCCAATCAATGGGTAAAAGGCCCTAATGGGTAAGCTCTTTGTTTGCTTCATTCAGCCCCTCTCCCCTGTACTCCAGTGGTAATAAATGACTCAACTGTTCACTCTACTCTCCCAAAGTCAACCTGTCTTTGGGGATTCTTGTCTCCTATTTCTTCATTGGACATGTCACTTTTCAAGGTTTAGCCCAAACATCACCTCTTCAGCTCTGCTGGACCTCATTGCCCTTAGCCAGAATTAATCTCCTCTTATGAACACTTCCGTGCAGCCCTTTTTAGTCACTGGAGAAATATGCCAGGCATGGTGGTAGTGTCTATCTGAAGTCATTCTGCACAAGGCCAGTCCCTGTCTATCTAGCATGAGCAGCACATTTGGGTGAATTATAGAGGCCCCCAGATCCCTTTTTTAGGCTAACACAGCCCCTAAACCAGGGCAGAGGTTGGCAAATGGAGTCTGTCCAAGCTACAAGCACAAATAGTGACTCTCTAGTGCCATTATACCTTAGTCCTCTGTATTAGAGATGTGTGGGTTGATGATGCTTTGTATACTGAGTCTTTGAGGGAAGTCTCTGCAGCTTCTCAGCACCCAACTAGCACATAGTAGGTGCTCAATACATTTCTATGAAAATTAGTAGATAGATTCAAGAAAGTTACCTAGACCCTTCCTGTGTGTGCTGTGGATGGGACAAGGGAGAGGAATGGGTCTTTAAAACTCATATTATAAGATAGAAACATTCTAAAATTAGATAGTGGTTTATGTGTTGGTTGTACAACTTTGTGAATATAGTAAAAAGAGAAAAACAACTTAAAACTGGTAAGCTTTTGGTTATGTGTGTTGTACCTTAAAGAAAAAATTGAGAGTATGAAATGCATTCAAAGGCTCCTTTTAAGAAGCAAACTTTCATTCACATAGCTAAAGAATTGCCACCTAAATAAATAAATAAGAGTCATTTTATAAATAAAATGAAGCCAGAGGCACTACCTCATATGTATGCCTGAAACCTTTGGAATGTTAAAACAGAGCAAAATCACCTTTGGACTGGGCCTCAACTAACCTTGAATCCAAAAGAGCTGCTTACAAAGCTATCAAGAAAATAGTTATTATGACTACTGGAACAATGACTCATGGACTGAAAATTGAAAACTTCATTTCGCATTAATATTGCTATGTTATGTTATCTGCACCAATAAAAATGCCTTCCTTCTACTGCTGTAATTGTTTTCTTCTCTGTCTCATAAATACTCATAGCCTTTGTCTCCTAATCAAACACTGGGTTTCTACCCCACTCAATTTTTTCTGGAATGGAATAACTGTTCATATTGATCTCAAATAAATGATTGGTCCTTTTCCTATTGAAAGGCCTTTATTTTAGGCTAGCATAATCAGAGGCCTTGATGGGTCTGTTATCATTATTTTTAAAAATTAATTGAAGCCCTGGCTGGTAGCACAGTGGATAAGGCCCTGGCCTGCAAACCCAAAGGTCGCTGGTTTGATTCCCAGCCAGGGCACATAACCAGGTTGCAAGCCAGGTCTCCAGCCAGCTCTGTAGCTGGAGGCAGATGAAAGGCAACCGTACATTGATGTTTCTTTCCCTCTCTGCCTCTCTCTCTCCCCCCCTCTCTAAAAATAATAAAACCTTTAAAAAGAATTAAAAAAAAAAAAAGTTAATTGAGTAGTACTGGGTCCATTTCAAGGGAGTGATAACTTAATTTTGTGGTTTTCCCCCAGTGTTTTGTTAAGTGGAATATATGTACATAGCTTTCAGGAAGAATGATGACATCAATCTTCAGAATAGTGTGTTAATTTAAAACTGAAAGGTGCAATCTGATCAATCTTAGCGCCTCTATCTGTGGAGCAACCAGACAACAGTGGCGGACTCTGAAGCACTCAGCCCTAGCGGTGAAGTATTCTTGCCCAGTAGTCAAACCTGAACCTGCCCAAACCTCCAGTGGTTAAGTTTTATTTATAAGAAATAGGAAGAAAAGAGGATGACATGCCAAGGGCACAAAACAAAACAAAACAAAAACAATATGGAACATTCCATAGGGCAACTGGCTTGCTCAACCAGTCTGAGTCGGGGGTGGGGATGGGGGTAGAGTCTGAGTACTGGAAACTTGCAGAGTCTCCCCCAGGGATTCTGCCCCATGCACAGCCAGGACTGAGACCCGCTGAGCTGCGCATGTGTGTTGGGGTGGGGGGTGCATGTGTGTTGGGGTGGGGGGTGCATGTGCTTGATTGTGTTAAGATTTAGAGAGCATGGACTTTGTGGCTGCTGGAGCTGAATTCAACTTCAACTTTGCCTCTTACTAGCTGTAATTTTGGGACAAATTATTTAAACTCTGCGACTTTCTCCTCCATGAAATATGATAATACCTGCTACACCGGCTATTGGAATGATTTTAGGAGATGTTTTATGAAAAGCGTTAGTGTGATCGTTTGTGTGGCTATTGGTTCTATTAGTAACCATTAGACTATGACCATGATGACTGTAACACAGTTCTTAAAATGTGTAACAGACATTTTACATGTGTGATGTCCTCTCAAGGAAGGTGTCCAGGTATGAAAGTCAAGCATGTGTTCCTCTTTATTTGTTGTGTTTCTTTTTTGCCCACTGCCCCTTTGATTCTTTGAAACAAGCTCTGTGCTCTCAGGGGAGCCTCACCCTTACGTTGCTTTCTGACATTAGCCAAGGTCACCCCTGCTTGGAGTCCATGGAGAGCCCGCACTACAGCCTTTCCGAGGATGTTCACCACTGAGGGACGTGACTCAGGTAATTATATGTGGGGCATAGGAGGAAGCCTTTAGGTGCTTTCTGAGTTCAGGGGAAAATGAGGCTCTGGCTGGTGTGGCTCAGTTGGTTGGAGCACTGCCCTGTTCATCGAGAGGTAGCCAGTTCAATTCCCAGCCTGGGCACATATCTAGGTGCGGGTTCAATCCCCTTTTGGGTGCAAAGGGGAGGCAGCCAATCGATATTTCTCTCACAGGGATGCCTTTCTCTTTCTGTCTCTGACTCTCCCTCTCTCCCTCCCTCTCTCCCTTCTTCTGTCTCTAAAGATCAAAATATACCCTTGAGCAAGGAAAAAAAAAAAAAGGGCGGTGCGGGGGAAGAAAAAGAAGGAAACAGTTTAAGAACTGAGGCATAAATGTTGCTGTACACCTGAGATGGTATTTGAGGTAAAGGACGGGGTTGAGATAAGCCTGTGCTGGGAAAAAGAAGCCCCCAGCTAGGATTCTTGATTAGTCACAGCCTGGCCCGGGGCCAAATACAGCAGTGGAGTTTGTGAAATTATCATATGAATACGGTCTGTGGGTTGATAAGGACAAACGATGACACTCACTACCTTTCTGAGTTTTGCAAAGGCCTGGACATTGAGGGCCATTCTAGCCTGTGTAAAGGAGTTTGAAGGAAGGTTAATGAGGACCGGGAAAGGGTCTGGCATTCTCCACACACATGCTGTGGGCGGACCCTGACCCACAGTAAAATCCCCCAGTGTCTCAGATGAAACAAAGGATGAAACAAAAACCATCCCAAATGCCTCTGTGTAAAGAAAAAAAGATCTGACCAGTGGCTCAAGGCCAAAGGCCCAATTCTTTGTTCCCAAAGGTTTTTTTTTTTTTTTTTTTTTTTTTTAAGATTTTATTTATTATTTTTTTAGAGAGAGGGGAAGGGAAAGAGAGGCAGAGAGGTAGAGAGACATCAATGTATGGTTGCCCTTCACCTGCCTCCAGCTATGGACCTGGGTGGAGACCTGACTTGCAACCTGGTTATGTGCCCGGACTGGGAATCAAACCAGCGACCTTTGAGTTTGCAGGCCAGGGCCTTTTCTACTGTGCCACCGACCAGGGATGTTCCCAAAGGTCTTTTATTGAAAGGGGTAAACTTGGAGGCATGTAGCTTATCAATCAATGCTAATCAATGGTAATTACAGGGAAGGGTGGCAACAAGTGAGGGGGCAGGGATATCTCACTCAGGTCAGGATGCATATTCAAATTAAAAAACTGCATTTGATACAACAAAGGATCACGTGAGGTGAGAGAACAGGCCTGGCTTCATAGTATCTAAAGTATTTACCCATGATCTAGTCCCCTTCCCCCAAGGGTGACTGGTTTTACGTGGAAACAAGTATGTACCCGGGACTTACAGGTGTAGCCTGGCCTATGCGGGACTCCAAGTTTCCATGCTTTTTTCCAGGTGGGCCCCAACAATGCAGTATGGCTACTTAGAAGAACAGATAGGGAAGTCCTGTTAAATTTGCCATCTTTTTTCTCCTTAGCAGTTGCTCAAGAACATCTTACAACCAAGGTGACAGGTTTTTAATGGTCACGTCATCAACTCCATGCATTGGCACTTGGTAATGCCCAGCAATCCTCTGTCCTTCTAGTGTCCTCTCTGGGATGAGCATCCAAACTTCACAGCTATGCAAGCCTCCCTCATTTCTACTCAGCTGAAGTGTCAAAGGCCTGTTCCATCAGGGCTGCCCTCACCAAGCCTTCATTCCACCCTTCCCCTGGAATTATGTCTCATCCTTTCTTATTATACTATTTTTATTAGCATAAAAATATAAAAATGGGCTTTGATGTATGCATTCCTCTCCAGGTACTCCCATTTCTCCACTCTCCTCCACAGCCATATTTCTCGGAAGAGCTGTTCCTGCTTCTCACATTGTGGCACCGTGGAAATAGTTTAGTCAACTCACCAATGACCTCCATTTAGCTAAATGCAATAGACCCATTTGCCTTCATTGTAGTCAATCTTTCAGCAATATTTAAGTGGACTCTCTCATTCTAGAAAGTTTCTCCTTTTAGCTTCAGAGACACCACTCTCCTGCTTCATTGGCCATTTCTTTTCACTCATTATTATTTCCTCTTCTGATTGACTTCTTGCTGTTGAGATCTTTTAGAGCTGGCTACTTCCGTCTCTCTGCAGCCTTGTGTGATGACCTGTATTTTCCATAGACTTAAATGTCATCCTAGTACCTCTCCAGCTCTGAGAGTGTGTCCAGTTGATACTTCCACTTAGATGTCACGCACGTCTAACGTATCCGGTGGAAATGTAGAGTCTATGCTGAACCTTCCCAGTGTGCACCCTCTCCCTCCCTGGTCCTTCCATTATCCTGTTACACTGCATTTGAAAGTCAGGAATCCAGAAGCCATCCTTGAATCCTCTTTCCTCACTCCTAACACACAATCCTGTAGTCTTTCTTCAAAATATATCTAAATTCCATTCATTATTCTGTATCTCTGTTGGTCACCACCATCATCTCTACTTACCCTCTCATTTCTTTATGGCTCCTTTTAATCCACCTTCCACAAAGCAGCCTGAGTGATCTTAAACCCAATCACATTGTATCTGTGTGCTTTGCCATTTCTTACAGGTCTTAATATTAAATTCAAACCATCACTTGAGACTTAAAAGGCCCTGTAGAATGCAGCTCTAGCCGACCTCTCAGGCCTTATCTTGGGCCGCTCTCTTATTCCAGCCATGCTTTTGGTTTCAGGCACTCACCATGACCTTTATCAGAGCTTCTGTCTGGCCTGAAATGCTCCCTCTGTCTCTTCACTTGGCTGAATTCTTTCAGAGCTGACCCTAAAGGTCACCCTTTTCTGAGAATGCTTTCCAGACTTCTTCCTCTAGTATCAGTTCCAGTGCATTGCTGGTTTCCTTTTTATCACATCACAATGAGATACTATTGTTATTGTTGTTGTTGTTGTTGTTATTTTAAAATCTACGCTCACTAGAACTCAATTTTCTCAAACTCAGGGCTCATAATTCACCTTTGTGTTCGTGGTGCTTAGCATACTATGGGGCGTGTGGTAGCTGTTCCATATATTTGTTAAATATGGAAAAAGCATTTTTGTTACTTCTAGTGTAGTTCATGTGATAAACCAAGACCCACAGAGGTAGTTTAATTAAATTCAATCTAAGGGGAAGCCAGATTTTGATAAACAATCCTACCTTCAGTGGGTTCCTTTATATTTACTTGTGAAAGCAATTTTAATGGACTTTTCTTCCTGTTTTACCTAGGGTATGCTCATAGGAAGAAGTTACAGAATTCAAGGTAAGAATCGGGTGGGGTAGGGGAAAGCAGGAATCTTGGAGGTCCCTACACTAATATGGCTTTGATCTTTGCTCTCAGAAGACCTGCCCTGGGATTTTGGGATCTAACATTATATTTCCTTTTAGCTTTAGGCCTAAATTTATTAAATACAAACACCCTGCTCTGTTTACATTCGGATCACCTTAGTTTCTTTAGTCCTAAATTTAAGGTACAGAATTAACCTCCCGATTGATAGGACATACTTCTTTTTTCTGTATCAATGGATATTTTCCTTCAACTAACACTTCAATTAACTAAGCATTTATGATACCCAGGCTTTGAATAGGCACTGGGTTCCGGAAGTGAACAAGCAACCCAGACTGTACTCTCAGGGCTTTTATAGCCCCATCCAGGTGTTCTTAACTCAGATAACCTGTTAGAATCCTTTATGGCACTTACACAATGTGCTGTCAGCCCCAGAGCAAATGCTCCAGGATCTTTAGAAATGAGGCTTAAGCATAGGCATTTTCCTAAAAGCTTTCCAAGTGATTCTAATGTGCAAATAAGGTTCAGAATGACTCTTTCATTCTATTGCAGTCTTAGTCTCCATTCCTGACTATATTCACATATATGCATATACACACATACATATACCCCAATTCCAAATATGTATAGCTTACATACCTTTTTCTTGATTTTGATGACATCTAGTGTATTGGTTAAATGCAGTATATATCAAGGAAAAAAAATATTCTGTCTTTTGAATGCCCTCTAAACCATTAATAATTTTAGATTAAGTAGAGACAATATTTTCATGAAGACAAAATAGTCTGTAGTAAAGAAGTCAAAAAAGGTCAAGTAAAATATTTATCAGTGGTTTTTAATTATCTATGTCACCGTTCTTTCTTAGAGCTGAAACCTGCAATGTGATAATGTTCAGAGGTGTCGTTTATATGCATTAAATCATTATTTGTGACATAATTTGATTAATGTTCATCCGCACCTATAACAGTAAACTGCATGGAAAATAAGGAATTTGCCCCATTAACAACTCTATTCTCTAGCACGGTAACTGGTACTTAGAAGGCACTACACAAATATTTGATTACAGAATAAATAAATACTCCTTATAGCACCCTGGTGAGATAGAGCACTAATTTTTCCCATTTTATGGATGAGAACCCAGAAATACAGAGTTTACTAAATATGAAGTCTTCATGGGATTTGTGTGTTTTATTTACTGCTGTATATCTTGGTGCATAGAGCAGTATGTGAGACATGAAATAGTTCTTACATAAGTGAATAAAATAATAAAACCCATCTTACCTAGGGTTATATAACGGAGACAGAATTAAAACTCGGATGTGCTTGAGTACATGACATAATTCACCTTTTTTTTTTTCCTTGCTTAATAATTTCACCTTTTCACTTGGCTCCCTAATCCCCCTCCCCTCAGATGGTTGTGAGTCTGTTCTCTGTATCTAAGAGTCTGTTTTCACTTTTTTGTATTTATTGATTTTTAGAGAAAGAGGAAGGAAGGTAAAAAGAGAGAAACAATACTTTGTTGTTCCACTTATTTATGCATTCATTAGTTGAGTCTTCTATGGGCTCTGACTAGAGATCAAACCTTCAATGTTGGCATATTGGCATGATGCCCTAATTAACTAAACTATTCAGCCAGGGCTCCTTTTTGTTTTTTAAAGATTGTTCCAGCCCACAGGAGAATTGAAATCATAGTACAAAAAATAATAGAACCCAGCCCTGGCTGGTGGCTCAGTAGATAGGTGCTGGCCTGCAAACCCAAAGGTCACTGGTACAATTCCCCAGTCAGGGCACATAGCCAGGTTGTAAGCCAGGTCTCCAACCAGGTCTGTAGCTGGAGGCAGGTGAAAGGCAATCATACATTGATGCTTCTTTCCCTTTCTTCCTTCCTCCCTGCCCTTCTCTCTAAAAATAATGAATAAAATCTTAAAACAAAACAAAACAAAACAAAACAATAGAACCCTTTACCTAAGCGTGTTGACATTTTGATACCTTTACTTTATCTATTTCTCTCTTTATATACATTTTCTCTGAACCATTTTAAGGATATTTTATATACCTTGACATCACTAAACCTCAGTCTGTACCTCCTAAGAATAAGGATATTTTCTTAGATCACACAGTGCCATTTTTATACCTATGTGAATTAAGTGTAATTCCAAGTTTCTCAGTGTTCCTCACATTATTTTGTTCTCTCTTATGATTTTCCTGCTAATCAGGACTTAATCAAGCACATGCTCTGCATTGGGTCAGTGTTTCTTCAGCAAAGCCTATTCTCTTTATTCTAAATTGCTTGGGAAATGCTTACCTCGACTGTAACATTTTATTTCCACAGCCTAATCATGTTGGCCAACCTCCCTCCCTCAGGGTTAGAAAATACATTGGCAGATTTATAATAGCCAAGTGCTTGAAACAGCCTAAGTGCCCATCAGTGGATGACTGAATCAAAAAACTTTGGTACATTTACACAATGGAATACTACACAGCAGAAAGAAAGAAGGAACTCCTACCCTTTGCAACAACATGGATGGAACCAGAAAGTATTATGGAACCAGTGAAATAAGCCAATCAGTGAAAGACAAATACCATATGACCTCACCCATTTCAGGACAATAATGAACAAAACAAACAAATAAGCAAAACAGAACCAGATATGTGAATACAATGAATAGGTCTACAGTGGGTAGAGGGGAGGGAGGAGGGAGAGGCAAAGAAGGGGAGCAGTTTAGTCAAGGAACTAGTATGGAAGAACCATGGACATGGACAACAAGAGGGATTGACTTTGGGGAGAGTAGGTGGGTGGGGAAGGTGACAGAGGAAAGGAAAAAGGGGATGGATGTAATAAAACAACAATAAAATAAGATTAAAAAAAAAGAAAATACATGGCAGAGCAGATACACTCAAAGGAAAACATCTATATGAATTAGGAGAACATATATGAAATAGAAGATTCATCAGAGTATTACTGCTACATCAGCAGCAGGCAGCAACCTTGACAACATCCAGGTGTCACCCTTCTATGCCATCACACCCAGCTTCGTTTTTTTCTTTTTAAAGATTTTATTTATTTATTACTAGAGAGAAGGGAAGGGAGGGAGAAACAGAGGGAGAGAAATCTCAATGTGCAAGAAAAACATTGACCAGAAGTCTCTTGCACACTCCCCAGTGGGGGACCTGGCCCAAAAGCCCTGGCCTCTGTGCTCTGACTGGGAATCCAACTGGTAACCATTCGGTTCCCAGGCTGGCTGTCAGTCCCCTGAGCTACACCAGCCATGGCCGGCTTTATTTCTTAGTTTTTTATTGTCTTCTTTGGAAACTACCAAGTGTGTCAGCTGATTGGCATTAAGATTTTGCCCATGGTTACCCAGCAATCTGTTTCCATTTTCTGAGCACAGTCAGTTCACGTAAGTATTGAACCAGTCTGAACAATATTCAGACTTGTTACATTACCTCTGCATTCCAGCCAACAAGGTTACCCAGCTTAGAGACTGCTCACTGGGGCACTATAACTCAAATGAGCTAATGCGTAAGGTAGGCATTCTTACTATGGGGCCCTAGAATCCCAGGAATTCCAGTTCTATGATGTATCCACGAATTTCCTGGAACTGAGGGAAAGTTAAGTGCTGGGAAATGTGCATGTCTTTTTTGGAACAGAAAGCCTAAAGGGGCCACTGATTTTCAAGGAGAACAGTGACTCATCAAAGGGGAAGAAACTACAGGAGGTGGACTAGATGGTCTTGAAGGGTTTCCTTTGAGACTCAGGGTTTGTGCTGCTTTGAATGAAGACTCCCCAACAGCAGATGCCACTGCACAGCTGTCCCCCAGTGACAAAGTTGGGCTGAAGCTGGCGGTGGGGCAGGAGCACCTGGAGAAAAAGGAAGCACGTTTGCTGTGTGTTGTCAAGTTCTGCTTAGGGCGCACTCAAAGGGAAATACCTCTGACCAACTTCTCCATTCATGGAGAGACCTGGAGTTATGTTTTGCACAGAAGAAGAAGCAGTGACTGGGATGCAATTTCTGTTTCCTGGTAGGAAGAAGGCAAAGGGCTCCAGTAATTGTTTGTCAGCATCAAGTCTCTTGGTGGAAAGATGGAGATCCTTAGCTTCCATTCCAAGATGGTGGAGACTAGGCCTGCCTTAGTTTATATATTTTTTTTCTTTAAAGATTTTATTTATTTTCAGAAAGAGGGAAGGGAGGGAGAAAGAGAGGGAAACATCAATGTGTTGTTGCCTCTAGGACATCCCCAACTGGAGACCAACCCACAACCCAAGCATGTACCCTGACTGGGAATCATATTAAACCTATGACCCTTGGGTCCTCAGGCTGGCACTCAATCCACTGAGCCACACTAGCCAGGGTTGTCTTACTTATTTCTTGTCTCCCTAGTGCCTGTTCCTGCTCTCACACATCATAGAAGTTTACTGACAGAGCTCTGTAACTTCACTTCTTGGAGAACTCACAAATACCCATAAGTTCCATGTGTTCTTATGTAAGCAGAAATGGCTGTTATTTCTCAGCATCATCTCCCATACCAGTTGCTTAGAAGTCTGTTACCCCTGTGTTTTCCCCCCTCCTGCTAAGCCTTCCTCAGCACATAAAGAGTTAATTAGCCCTGCCTGGTGGCTCAGTGAATAAGGAATCGCCTTCGAACCCAAAGGCCTCTGGTTTGATTCCCAGCCAGGGCACATAACCAGGTTGCAAGCCAGGTCTCCAGCCAGGTCTGTGGCTGGAGGCAGGTGAAAGGCAACCATACACTGATGTCTCTCTCCCTCTCTGCCTCTCTCCCTTCCCCACTCTTTGGAAATAATAAATAAAATCTTTAAAAAAAAAGTATATTTTATTGATTATGCTGTTATAGTTGTCCCAATTTCTTTCCCCTTTGCTCTCTTCTGCCTAGTACCCCCTTCCCTCCAACAATCCCAACCCCCTTAGTTCATGTCTATGGGTTGTGCATTTAAGATTTTTGGCTTTTCTACATTATTCTTAACTTCCCCCTCTCTATTTTGTACCTACCAATTATGCTTCTTAATCCCTTTTACTACTACTCCCCCTTATCCCTCCTAGTTGATAACACTCCAAATAATCCCCATACCTATGATTCTGTTCCTATTCTGGTTGTTTGCTTGGTTTGTTTTTATTTTTATTTTTTAGATTCTGTTTCAATGCTTGAGTATGGCAAATGCAGAAGGGAAGAAGTAAAGGCTACACTGTGAAACAAAGGAAAATCTACACGAAACCAATGGTGAAGGGAAGGAAACTGGGATTCAAATCAATGATATGGAACATGAGGAAGAATAAATAGCCAACCAGAAGGAGGAAATAAGAATTGAAAGAAAGAGGAGAGGCTTAGGAACCTCTGGGACAACTTTAAATGTATCAACATCCAAATAATAGGGGTGCCAGAAGGAGAAGAGGAAGAGCAAGAAATTGAAAACTTATGTGAAAAAATAATGAAGGAAAAGTTCCCAAATTTGGTGAAGGAAATAGACATATAAGTCTAGGGAGCACAGAGAATCCCAAACAAGCTAGATCCAAAAGGACTGCACCAAGACATATCATCATTAAAATACCAAAGGTTAAAGATAAAGAGAGAATCTTAAAAGCAGCCAGAGAAAAAGAAGGGAGTTAACTACAAATGGGGAGTAGTTTGTAGTAAGTAGTAAGACCATCAGCTGATTCCTCAAAAGAAACTTTGTAGGCAAGAAGGAACTGGCAAGAAGTTTTCACAGTGATGAAAAGCAAGGACCTACAACTAAGAATACTCTATCCAGCAGAGCTATCATTTAGAATGGAAGGTCAGATAAAGTTCTTCCCAGACAAGGTAAAGCTAACGAAGTTCATCATCACCAAGCCTTTATTATATGAAATGTAATAAAGGGACTTACTTAAGAAAAAGAAGATCAAAACTATGAACATTAAAATGACAACAAACTCAACTCACAACTATAAACAACAAAATCTAAGAAGTAAAAACAAAAATGAACTAAGCGAACAACCAGAATGGGAACAGAATCTTAGGTACGGGGATCATTTAGAAGGTTCTTATCTGGGAGGGTGAAAGGGGACAAAAAGGGAAATGGTGTAGGGATTAAGAAGCATAATTGGTAGGAACAAAATAGACAGGATGAAGCCAAAGAAGTTATATGCATGACCCCATGGACATGACCCATGGGGTTTGAGATTACTGGAAGGTAATGGGGTATCAGGGTGGAGGGAAGCAAAGAAAAAAGAAATTGGGACAACTGTAAGAACATAAACAATAAAATATACAAAAATAAATAAAAGAATGGTGAGGTGAGTTACAATTAATACCCTGAGCATCAATGGACATGCTATTGACACTGGAAAGCTATATATCAACTATACTGGGGTCTAGTTCATTTTTATTAAAGGTGGAAGATTGTCTTCCTAACCTTTGCAGGGTGAAGACTGTAGAGTTTCTTTTCTTTTCTATTTTCTATTTTTTTCTTTTTTGGTATAGGATGTTCCATTGCTTAGCATGGGGTGCTCAATGAATATTTGGTGAAATAATGTGTGTTGAGTGACAAGAACAGTTAGTAGGAGTAGGCATACTGGGCTTTCACATCTGTGTCTGCCTCATAGCGTGTTTTCTCTGGATTCCATCCGCTAGCCCTCCTTTTGGTGCTCAGTTTCTTCATTGTAAGTTGAGAAGGTGGTCCCAGGTAGTTTAAGTTCCCATCCTGTGTTTAATCTCAAAGTCTGCATAACTTTTCAGGCCTAAAGGCCTGACTTAAAATCAAGTTTTGTGCTGAATCCTTTTTTTTTTTTTTTAAGATTTTGTTTATTTTTAGACAAAGGGGAAGAGAGGGAGAGAAACAGATGTGACAGAGAAACATTAATTGGCTGCCTCTCGTACACCCCCAACTCAGGCATGTGCCCTGACTAGGAATTGAACCACTGACCTTTCAGTTCCCTGGCCAGTGCTCAACCAACTGAGCCACCCCAGCCAGGGCTGTGCTTAACTTTTTAAAGACAGCTCAGCAGAAAACAAATAGTGTCCCAGCCCACTGATATCTCCTAATGATCTATTTAAGTTAGTAACCAAGACTTTGGCCTGGAGAAGTCTGAATTTTAAAAAGATTCTCTTGGTGTTTTTTTTTTTAAAGATTTTTAATTCATTATTTTTAGAGAGGAGGGCAGGGAGGGAGGAAGAAAGGGAGAGAAAGAAACATCAATGTATGTCTCCTGGGGTTTTTATGTAAAGGCGTGGCGAAGAGATAAAGAATGGAATTCTGGAAGATAATTGTCTTTACCCATAAAAACCTCTGGGGGAAGAAGGCTCAGTGACAGCCACCAGAGGAGCTGGGAGCTGGAAGCCTCCTAATTCACCGGTAAGTAGAGCCCTCTCGAAATTTCTGCCAAAGAGAAAATCAGAAATTTGTTGCTTGAACTTTCTGAGTATTATAGGGCATATTAAAACAACAATGATTGAACCAATAGGAATTAGGGAAAATTCGAGGGGGGCGGAGTCAAGGTGGCCAATGGGTATATCTTGAACTCACTTCTTCCCAGGAGCACGTCGTAATTAAATCTAAATCGTAGTATTACCATTGCTGATAACCCGCTGAAGACTAGCTGAACAGGAAGCCCTCTACGGCTGTGAAGGAGAAGCCACGTTGAGACGGGTAGGAGGGGTGGATATGTGTTCTGGGAGGGCGCATGCCCACCCTGTGGTGATGAATGAGTGGGAGGGACAGCTGGGCTGCAGAGGTCCCCCCAGCAGAGCCAGTGCTCTGAGTCCCACGCCAGGCTCCCTAGCATGGTGCACCTATGTCAGAAAGATGAGTCCCCATAACATCCAGCTTTGAACACCAGTGGGGATTATGCCTGAGACTGAGGAAGGGCTGGGGGAGTCCAAGACTCTGTGCTAGCGGGTTCGGCACAGACTCACTCTAGGTTGTGGCACAGGGGCAGCAGTTCCAGAATTGCCTGGGGCATAAGGGGAGGACCTGAATTGGTGACTTTCGGACAAAGGCTGGAGGGGCAGGGATTGGTAGGAGCCCTTTCAGGGCACAGAAGCTCTGGTGGGTGTCATTGTGCCTTTGTTGAGCTGTCCTCCCTTCTAGCTGGCCCTGAGCAGGCAGGGACAAACCTCACTCTTTCCATTAATCTGGCTAACACTGTCTGTCTTGCTCTGGCTTTTCCCTGAGACCCTGTCCCACCCAACTTGCTCACCCTGCTGGAGCTTGTCCCAGCTGCTCCAGACCCTTCACTGGAGCCTCGGGACCCCTGTTATCTTTTCTGAGTGCCCTCTAGCTGTACAGGAATAATGGGATGCTCCCAGCACTCCTTGCTATCTGTCCTAATTGCCCTCCAGCTCCACAGAGCAGTAGTGTGCCTGGACAGGACACATTCTATTGCTTCTCTCAGATGTCCTCAAGCTCCAGAGGAGCTAGGTTGGGCTCTGCAAATCACTCCCTCCCACCATCCCCCAGACTCTCCTAAAAGCTCTTAAGCTCCTTATGAGCAGTGGCTAGCCTCAGGTCCCATTGTAGCTCCTGATAAGAAGCCCCAAACCCAGCACAAATGGGGCCAGCTTCAGTTCACTTTGTAGCCTTTCTTAAGTGCCGTCATTATGCACTTAAGTGCATAAGTAGTGACTGGCCTGGATTTACAAGACGGCACCCACTAAGCGGCCCCAGGCCTGGCACACATAGCAAAGGCCTCAGCCACCACCAGAATCCCACCTAAGCAGCTCTAAAACTGACACACCCAATGGGCAGCTAAAATAATGAATACCTTATAGAATATAGGTGGGTGTCAAAAGGTGTTAGTATGAGTATTGCCACTAGCACAAAAGTGCATACCTTCCAAAAGAAAAAAGATCATAATAATAATTAGGGTGAAGTAAGCCACATAGTTATAAATCATTAGGGAAGGAAATTGAGGAAGATAACCAGTAAATGGAAGGATATACCATGCTCAAGGACAGGAAAAAATTGTTAAAATTTCCATACTATCCAAAGTAATCTACAGACTCAACAAAATCCCTACAAAAATACCACTGGTATTTTTCACAGAATAAAAACAAATAATCCTAAAAATTTATACAGAACCACAAGAGCCTAAATAGCCAAAGTAATCTTGAGAAAGAAGTACAAAGTTGGAGGTACCGTGCTACCCGATACCAAACTTTACTACAAGATTATAACAATCAAAACAGCATGGAGCCCTGGTTGGTGTGGCTTAGCCTGGGAACCAAAGGGTTGCTCATTAGATTCCCAGTCAGGGCACTTGCCTGGGTGGCAGGCTGGATCCTTACCTAGTTGGGGGTGCATGAGAGGCAGCCACACATTGATGTTTCTCTCCCTCTCTTTCTCCCTCCTTTCCCTTCTTTCTAAAAATAAATTTAAAAAATTCTTTAAAAAAAAACAACAAAAAACAACAGCATAGCACTAGCATAAAAACAGACACAGAATCGGGAACCCAGAAATAATCTCACACCTATATGGCTAATTCATCTATGACAAGTAACAAGAATATAGAAAAAAGGTTACAAACAATCTCTTCCATAAGTGATGCTGGGAAAACTGGACAGAAACATGCGAAGTAATGAAACTGAATTACCTTCTTACACTATATCAAGAATAAAGGAGCTGGGAAATAAGGATCTGCTTCCACAAGCAGCTTTGCCTGTCTGTTGGAGGTGCAGAACCCTCAACCACCCTGAGCTAACAGAGACCTGAAGCCATTATATGTGGTCTCCAATCCTCAGCAGGGTGGCTCATGGGATTCACGCGGTCAGGGTGAAAGGAAAAGTTACAATGTGAGAATTAAGACTTGTTCCCACACCATCTGGTGGGGCATACCCAACAGTCCGTTTTCTCTTTCCTTTAGGCCAATCCCATCATGCATCCTTGGGTAGCCTTCACAGGCCTCATACTACTTTGGGCAGGTAAGTGAAGAGGTGGGCTGGAGCTTGGAAGCCCTGAGCATGGGTGAGTTTAGAGGTCATGTGGATGGGTGGAGGAAGATGGATGGTCTTAGACTTTTTTTGGGAGGTAATGTGTCAACTAGTGAGCAAGAACCAGGCTGAAATATTACTCCAAAGAAATTGCTAAATGCTATGATTTACAAAATCTGTGGCTAAGTATAACTGTCATATACTGCTATTTGTGTTTAAAAAAAAGGTGATGGGTGGATAGTTGGGAATGCGTGGACTTCTCATGTGTATGTAGGAAATAGTAGCAGTGTTATCATGGGGTAAAAGAGGATGAAAAGAAGAAATGGGAATAGGATGGAACAATGACCATTCTTCCCTTGTACACTTTGTGTAGTTTGATTGTATTTTTAATCATTTGCAATGATTTATTTATTTTAATTTTTATTAAAAAATTAAAAAAAAGATTTTATTTATTATTTTTAGAGAGAGGGGAAGGGAGAGAGGCGGAGAGGGAGAGAAACATCAATGTATGGTTGCCTTTCACCTGCCTCCAGCTATGGAGCTGGCTGGAGACCTGGCTGGAGACCTGGCTTGCAACCTGGTTGTATGCCCTGGCTGGTGAATTGAACCAGTGACCTTTGGGTTCGCAGGCCAGCGCCTTATTCATTGTGTCACCAGCCAGGGTGCAATGATTTATTTTAAAAATATGATATTTTAATTCAAAACATTCTATGAGATAGAGAAAAACTTAGGAGTAGACATATTCTAAACATAAACAATAATTGCTAGAAGTAGGATTATGGAGAACATTTAATTTTTATTATATTTCTATAACTTAATTTTTATAATTAGCATATATTATATTTGTAATCCAAAAATGGTACAAATTAAATATTATAATAATCCAGTGAAGTAAATAGACTCTTATTTTGGGTAACTATGAACATTTTATTCCCAGAGCATTTTCATTACTCATAGCCGAATCCTAACTATGATTCTTTGCAGGGTGTTAAGTACAGCATAGGAAATATAGTCAATAATATTGTCATAATGATGTATGATATCAGATGGGCACTAGACTTATTGAGGCGATCACTTCATAAGTTACATACATGTTTAATCACTTTTGCACACCTGCAACTAATGTAATATTGTATAGCAATTATAATTTTAACTTTATAAAAATTTAAATAAATAAATAAGATTAGTTGGTGAATGTCAGATTTTACTTAAGGACCAGCTTGACTGCATTTGACAATATAAAGTTTTAATGCCCCTACCATAAGAGATAGTTTTTGTTAAGTGGCTTAATTCAGTACTTAATTGAATATTCTCCAATTCTCTGGCTTCACCAGGGGAAGTGGGCCTTGCTCCAGTGCTGGCTGTCATCCACTGCTGAGAATGGGCACCTAGGGGGCAATGGAATTTTCAAATGTATTTCAATTGACACAGTGATTGGCTCAAGGGGATGGGAAAGCAACATCATGCATTACCTACTTATTAGCAGATCTTGTCAAACCAGAATGACATACATGTCATGTGCTGCCGGAGTTTCATTTGGTTTATGCATTCTGGAAAGAAATTTGAAAAAAGAGACAAAATATTTCTGCTCTTTATTGTGATAATTTCTCCTTTAGAAATGCATTCCATTAGGAAGCAATTCTAAGTACAGAAAAGTTTAAATTATGTGTTATTTACACATATCAGAAAAACAAAATGCTGATCAAGATGTGAACAGAAAAGTGCTTATAATACAATTTTAGATTCAAAATGTACAATAAAGTCCCATGATTACAAATAAAACAAAGAGAAAAAGAGGTAAATTTTACATAACTGTAAAATTAAAATATTCAGGTCTCATGCTTTATTTTCTGTTTATTGGCAGATGCTGTAGTTTCTCAGGCACGTGTTCAAGGAGTGGTGGGTCAGCCTGTCACATTACCCTGCACCTACTCAACAGCTCGAGAAATCACAAGCATGTGCTGGGGGCAAGGGGCGTGTTCCCAATTTAAGTGCTCAAATGAACTCATCTGGACTGATGGATACCGAGTCACCTTTCAGAAAAACAAGCGTTATGACCTACATGGATTGATTTCAAAAGGGAACGTGTCTCTAACCATACAGGACGCAGTCCAGTCTGACAGTGGCACATATTGTTGTCGTGTTGAGCACACAGGGTGGTTTAATGATTTGAAAATGAACCTATTATTGGATGTAAAGCCAGGTGAGCTTGTCTTCCTTCTGCCTTTGATCACTTCATGTGGGTGAACTGAGAGGATTATTGTTCGGTAGTAACTTTTCCTTTAATTAAGGAGGAGGTTCCTACAATCCTGTTTTAAATAACTGTTGGGAAATATAATTATTTGTGTAGAATGAAGTGTTACAAACAACCATGATTCAAAAATGTGGGCTAGGTGCCTGCCCACCAGATACCACCAGAGAACTGCTCTTGCAAGACTGTAAATAAGCCTAGCTTTCAAAAAAAAAAAAAAAAAAGATTGTGGGCTAGAGGATCTTCCCAGTCAGCAAACTGTTTCTTAAAGCAGTGCTTCAAAAACATTAGTTAATTCACGAGAAAGCATTTGCAGGTCCATTGTGAAATGTAGTGAACATTGTTATCAAGCTGAATTTATTCAGTTAAAAAATCTCCACCTTTTCTCTGAAATTATGTCTTAGAAAGATTATGAAATGTCCTTTCAATATGTTAAAACTATAATGGAGAATTTTAAACTTATAAATAAGCAGTATGTTATATAATACTATCAAGTAGATCTAATTTTCATATGTACATATATAGCAACTCAATTTTGTTGCATATATGCTGTTTAAACATGCATATTCCAACCCCAACCTATTCTCTACCTTGGATTTCATGGAACATATTTCATATCATATCACAACATTGCTTGTTTAAAAATGAAAATGACTTTATTGAAGTATAAAATCCTTTGTGTCCCAATAACTGCTAACTGGTTACTTTGAAGATTTTCTTGGAATGCAAAAATCTGGCAAGTTTACATTTCTTCTCTCTCCAGGTAGACATCTTAATAGTCCAGGTTTTCTAATGTATTTTTCTTAATCTTTTTCTGGTAAAGTCTCTTTTTAAAAAAATTTTATTTATTATTTTTAGAGATAGGGGTAGGGAGAGAGGCAGACAGGGAGAGAGACATCAATATATGGTTGCCTTTCAGCTGCCTCCAGCTACAGACCTGGCCAGAGACCTGGCTTGCAACCTGGTTATGTGCCCTGCCTGGGGAATTGAACCAGTGACCTTTGGGTTCGCAGGCCAGCGCCTTATCCACTGTGCCACCAGCCAGGGCCTCTTATAAAGTCTTATATTGACAGTAGGATACAATATTTGTGAATTTAATAAGCTGTATCTCTATTTCTTTTTTATTAAATTAAGAAAACTTTATTTTCATACTCCCATTTTTTTTGACTAGATTATTTCCCTTAAAAAGGCAAGTAAGATAAAGTCAGTTCTGATGGAGAAAACAGCTGACTTGGGGAAACTATATCTGGAAGGTAATTCAGGGAAGCCAAAGAAGCTGATGAGATAGGGCTCTAGAGACAGATGTGAGGAGATGATGATTACAAAACTTTTAAGAGTTGTGAAATCATTTTGACCTGGTTAAAATTTTTAAAATGTCATGGAAATGAATTAGTAGGAGGCTTTTATAGTGCCCACCGATTCTTTAATAGGCACATGTGTGCAAGGCCACAGTTCTATCCAGTGGTAAGTAGGTCCATAACAGAGACAAAGTGACTATCTGTCTCCAATAACCAATTCTTTGCGTAAGTTCCTTGCATTTTTTCACAGGCTCAACTTACCCTTCAACTTTCTCTTGTAGCTTTTCCTCACCCGCATCTACCCTTATGCCTTTCTAGCTTCTTTTTGGGGAAAGTATTTCCCTTTGATGAAGACAAGTTCATTACTAGATCTATCTCAGTTTCCTCCATTTTATTGTTCCTTATGCTCCTTTGATGAGATTTTTTTTCAGGCTTGCTTTTTTCTCTAGGTTAGATTTTAAACTGGAGGGAAAGGATTAGATTGTACACTTCTTAAAAGCCTCTGACTATGGCTTAGATCAGAGTCAGCAAACTATATAGTCAAGGGGCAGATCAAATTCAAAACATGCCCTCCAAGTGTTTTATAAATAAATAATCCTTATACTATCTGGTCTACAGCTGCTTTCACACTGACAGAGCTGAGCAATTGCCACTGAGACCATAGGGGCCCCAAAGCCTAACACATTTGCTGTCTGACCCTTTACAGAAAGTTTGCTCACTTCAGCTTTAGTCTAATATCTTGCAAGAAACAGATGGTCATAAATATATGTTGAATAAAATTTTCTCTTCCTTCAGGCACAAATTGGCTTAATTCCAAATTAAACGGATTCTCTAAAAAGAAGAGCATTCTAACTTCCCTACACTCCAGGGGTTTCTTTTATAGTTAGCAAAGTTGAGATTTAAAGAATCTTCTTATGAAAAAAAGAAAAAGTACTTATTAAGAAAAATATGCATGTTTTTTTCTTAATTATTATTTAAAAAATTTATTGAGAGAGAGTGAGCAATATTTGTTGTTCCACTTATGCATTCAATGGTTGCTTCTTGTATATGCTTGACCAGGGATTGAACCCTGTAACCTTGCCATATTGGATAGCACTAACCAACTGAACTACGTGGCCAGGATTGAAAAATATACGTATTCTTGAATCAAGCCTTTGTTGTTCTACATTTGTGCCAGGCACTGTGTTTGGACTTAATTTTAGTTTCGGCTCTCTCTCTGGGTAGCTCTGAGACCTTTTTTCATAAGTGATTTTGAATCCTACACCTGTGGTCTAGTGTACTGTCTAGCCAAATGTATATTTATCATCTGTGTGATCTAACATAAATTAGTAAGCAGGAGTTAATACTCATTTAGGGTGCAGGTCTCTTTGGGAGTGTACCATCAAGACTGGCTGAATATTTTTCCATTTATTTATAACTTCCTGGGCCTAGAAACTACTTTTTAAATTAGTCAATCACCACTGAGAGTGCAAAGACAGGCCCAGATTCTAGACATCTCCCCACCTCACTGATCTTTATAAAGATTCATATATCTGGTAGGCAACACTGTCTTCTCAAAGTTCTTCGGTATTAATTTCAGGTATCCTTTTTAACTTTTGAGCTTCCCAGAAATGTTTATTTGTTTGTTTGTTTTGGTGTTTCTTCAAGCCCTCCTCTGCAAGAATTTCATTAACCAAGGACAGGAACTCTGAGTTCAGGGGAGATTAATGCCCATTTCTGCCTGGGGATGGACATTCTCCCATTGATTGTGTTGATACACAGGTTGAACATAAGGCTCTTAATTTCCTGTTGCTTGATTAATCCTTGCTTTCATGTTGACTTCTAGCTCCACCTAAGACCACCCGTGCTCCAACATCACCAAGAGTCTCTACCTCTGCTCCTACAACTCCAGCACCCACGAGGAAACTCAAGACAGGTAAAGCAATGTGTGTCTGGGGCCAGAGGCGTTCTAATGAGAGGATGTAGACCATCCAGAGCATTGTGTTGTCAGTTGTACAACTAAAGGTATGGGTTCTTAGGTGGCTCCAAATGAAGGTATTATAGGGTCTGTGAATGCTGGTTCGATATTGCATGCAGCTTTTGTAACTATAAGTATTTTCAGAATGAGGAGACCCATTCATTTTTATAATCAGATTCTCAAAGAGATTCATTATTAGCCAAAACCCCTCAGAATACTGACCTTTCATATCTAATGAAGATGATGCGGATTTTGCCCACTGGGCATGGGTTTAGGAAGAAAATATAGAAAATGCCAGAGAAAAATGGTCAGGTTAATGGGACTCTGTTCTACCAAGGAGTTCTGAATAGAGATCTTTTACTTCACTCCCAAGTCAGACCCTCCACTGGAAATGAGATTGTAGTGAGTTTAATGTTTACTCTGTCTCCTATGTCTGGAGACATTAGCACTTAATCCTTATGACAACCCTATGCATTGCATGTGTGATTCAAATCTGTTTTATAAGATACTGTCAAGTAGACACACCAACTTGAATAATTACCCAATCTTGTTGGATATACTTTGTGTAAGCCCTAAAGAAG
The DNA here is from genome assembly GCA_004026585.1 of Noctilio leporinus. Taxonomy (NCBI): domain Eukaryota; kingdom Metazoa; phylum Chordata; class Mammalia; order Chiroptera; family Noctilionidae; genus Noctilio; species Noctilio leporinus. The sequence continues at coordinate 34,946 of PVIW01008651.1, read as the reverse complement.
ACAAGTTCATTAGACAATCTAGTTAGTTTTTCTCTATTTTTTCTTGCGATTCTTTTTTTTCCCCCAAAGATTTTATTTATTTATTTTTAGAGGGAGGGGAAGGGAGGAAGAAGGAGAGGGAGAGAAACATCAATGTGTGGTTGCCTCTCATGTGCCCCCAACTGGAGACCTGGCCTGACTTGGAATTGAACAGGTGGCCCTTTGGTTCACAGGCCAGTGCTCAATCCACTGAGCCACACCAGCCAGGGCTTGTCTTGTGATTCTTTAAATAGGTTTTTGGCATGTTTGCTTTTCCCTGAATAGTCAATTTAAAACTAGAGAAAGGAGATTAAATTGAATCTTCCTAAAGCCTCCAACTACACCTTAGATCAGTGTCAGCTAACAACATAGCCTCAGGGCCAGATTGGATTCAAAATAGGCCCACCCCTGTTTTACAAATTAAACTTTATTGGAACAGTCATAACTATTTATATTATCTTTTGTATGGTAACTTTTACACTGATAGAGTTGGGCAACTGCCACTGAGAGCACTGGGCCTAAACATTTACTATCTAGCTCTTTACATCAAGTTTGTTGACCTCAGCTGTTGATGAATGCCTTACATGTGATAGACACAAATATTTGTTGCAAAAGTTTTTACCCTTCAAGGAAGCAGTTGGCTCAATTTCAAATGAAACGATCTCTCAAAAGAAGAGCTTGTAAGTCAGTGGTCTCCTATACAAGGGTTCTTCTTTATACTTCGTAGAGTTTAGATTTAAGAAAGCTTCTTGTAAAAACAAGGTACACGATGAGAAAAAGTTACACATTCTTGAATCAGGCCTTCATTGATATGCTTCTGAACCAAGCATTGGAATTGGAATTAATTTTAGTTCCAGCTGTGTCTGCGTTGCTCTGAGACCTTCTGTAATTGTCTTGCAATCCTACATCTCCTCTGACTCTGGAAAAAGTCAAAGTTATTACCTGGGGTCTACTCCACTTTTATCCAAATGTATGTTGTATACATCCTCCCTGTGACCTGTGATCTAGCATCTGCTAGTGGGTGTGAATTAATTCTCATTTAGGGTGCAACTTCCTTAGGAGGGTATCCAAAGCTGTGATTAAACTTTTTATTTTTATTTTTAGACACTAAAGACAGTAGAGTTTATCATTGAAGCAGTGAGGCAGAAAGTGTGCTACTATACAGCCAGAGCAGCCTGTGACTAAAATTAATGCTATTCATTTAGTAAAATTCTGGGCCTGAGTACTACTGTTTACATCTTAGTCGTTCACCAATTAGGGAACAAAGACAGGTCCAGGTTCCAGACATTTTCCTTTCTTCACCAATGTTAATGAAGATAACATGTATATGATATGCATGGTTGGTCTTCTCAAAGTGCTTCAGTGTTAATCCTGGGTAACCTTTTCCCCCTCTGAACCTCCCAGAATACATACTCTTCAATACAGCTGTTTCCTTTTTGAGAGTTTATCTTCATGCCCTCCCCTCTCTGGTTGTGGTAAAACCAGGACAGGGGCTAGGAGTTCAGGGAGGTTAGTGCCTAATTCAGCCTGGGGACAGTCTCTCATTGGTGATGTTGCTGCGTAGGCCCAGCACAAAGCTCTTGTTTCCTGCTGCTTGATTAAACCTTGCTTTCATGTTGGTTTCTAGCTCCATCTCGGATCACCAGTGTTCCAACATCACCTAGGGTCTCTACCTCTGCTGCTACAACTCCAGCACCAGCACCAACACAGAAACGTACCACAGGTAAATGATGTGTCTCTGAGGCCAGCAGTTTTCTAATGAGGGGCAGGTGTTGAGTCAGAAGTATCATTTAGGGTATGAATTATTCCCTGGGTTCCAACCATGGGCTACACAGGATATTTGAACCCTCATAGCTTTTCATATGCAGGTTTTGTACCTATTAAGAATTTTCAGAGTTGGGGGCCATTGATATAAGATTGAACTCTTAAAGTTATTTATTTTTAGGCAACCAGCCACCAAAATCTTTGATATGTAATGAGGATGGTATGTATGTCGCTCCACTGAGCACAAGTTCATGAGGAAAATACAGGGAATGCCAAATAGAAAGGTCAGCTTTGTGCACTACCGACCTCACACAGAGCTGAATGGAGATCCTTTCCCATTGAAGTTGGACCCTCCACTGAAAGATACGATTTTAGTAAAGTTAACACTTAATTGGTCCTCTATGTGCCAGGAAGCATATAGGTTTTTTTTGTGTGTTTTTTGTTTTTTGTTTTTTAACAAGTATTATATCACTTAATTCTTATGGCAATTCTATGCATTGATTCAGTCCTACTTTATAATTGTGTGTCCTGACAGGTAGATACATCACCAGCTTTAACAACTATCAATTCTTTGATGACTGTTTCTTCTTTTGCCTTTAGGGCTGGCCCTAGGATTTGTAGATCATCATCAATCAAAACTTTATCTCCTTCACTCAGAGAGTATTAGAATGATGGGATTATCTATTTATTTTCAAATTTTGGGGAATCAAACATTTAGGGAGAAAACCAATTATCAACTCAATTTTGTTGCATATATATTGTGTAAGCCTATATAGTTCCACCCACACACTCTGCCATATCTTGAATTTTTTGGACGCATGTCTCATGTCATCACATTGCTTGTTTAAACATAAAAATGACCTTATTGCAATTGAACATCCTACCATCCCAATAACTGTTCACCAGTTGCTTTAAGATTTCATGAAATCCAGAAATCTGGGAAGTTCACAGTACTTCAGTCTTGATGTGCACATGCTAAGCTTTATTTGATGAAAGAAGTAGGTGTTTAAGGATTTCCTGGTTTATAGAGCTCCTTCTTAATGAATCTTCATCCATGAAGGTTTATATTGACAGTAGAATATGATGTCTGTGGCCTTAATAAACTGTATCTATCTCTCTCTTTTTAATTAAGAGAAATTTCATTTTGTAAATTCCAATTTTGGGACTAGGCTTATTTCCCTTAAAGGAAGTAAGAAAACAGCTGACTCTGGGGAAACTAAATCTAGGAGGCAATTCAGAGAAGCCAACAAATCTGATGAGATAGTGGAGTGGAGACAGATGTGAGGAGGCAGCATGTGGAGAAGCAATTCAAGTTGCAAAATTTTGGAGTTGTGAAATTTTGATCTGGTTGAATATGATATGGAGAGAAATTAATAGGAGACTATTAATGCCTCTCAATATTTAAAATTGTTTTTAAAAAATGATTTTTATTCATTTCTTTTTGGAAAAGGGGAAAGGGAGGAAGAAAGAGAGGAAGAAAAACATTGATGTGAGAGTGAAACATTGATCTATTTGCCCTGATTGGGAGTCAAACCAGCACCCAATTTAGTCAACCACACCAGTCAGGGAATGGCTACCAATTCTTTAATAGGCAGGTATTTACAAGGTCACAGCTCTATCTGGTGGGAAGTAGGTCCATAACTGAGGCAAAGTAACTCTCTGGCTCCAATAACCAATTCTTTGTTTCCTTCATTTTTCACAGGCTCAGCTTACTCTTCAACTTTCTGTTACTGCTTTTCCTCATCTGCATCTACCCTAATACCTTCCTTGCTTCATCCTGGGGAAGGTATTTTCCTTTGATTACTAGGTCTGTCTTGGTTTCCTCCACTTTATTGTTCCTTATGCTCTTTGAAGGTATTTTTTTTCAGGCTTGCTTTTTCCTCTAGATTAGGTTTTAAACTGGAGGGAAAGGGCTGGATTGTTGGTGCACAGGCCTAGCACAAAGCTCTTATTATCCTGTTGCTCGATTAAACCTTGCTTTCATGTTGGTTTCTAGCTCCATCTCGGATCACCAGTGTTCCAACATCACCTAGGGTCTCTACCTCTGCTCCTACAACTCCAGCACCCACGAGGAAACTCAAGACAGGTAAGCTGATATGCTCCTGAGGCCAGAGGTCTCCTAATGAGAGGATAGGTGTAGGTTACCCCAGGCATTGTGTTCAGACAGGAGTCTAGTTAGGGGTAAGGTTTTTTATGGCCTCCAAAAGAGAACTTCATTGTGTCTGTGAACCCCCAACCCATATTACATGAACCATTTGTATAAATATTTTCAGAATGAGGAAACGCATTAGTTTTTCAGTCAGATTCTCCAAGGGATACATTATTAGCTAAAATACTCCAGACCTCTTATCTTTGGCATATAATGAAAATGGTGAAGATTGAGCCTAGTTGAGCACAAGTTTATGAGGAAAAATACAGGGTATGCAAAAGAAGAAGGATCAGGTTAATGAGATTCAGTCCTCACAAGCAGCTATGAGTTGTAATGCCTTAGTCCACTCAGAAGTTGGATCTTACACTTGAGGACAAGATTTCAGTGAACTTAATGTTTATTCTGTTTCTTATGTCAGGAACCATGCTAAGTCCTGTGAAGTATTATATTACTTAATTTCTTATAGCAGTCCTATGTACTATAGGTGTGGTTAAATCCTATATTTTAGTTGTGGCTACTGTCTAATGGATACATCACCAAGTTTAATGATTGTTTACGTAATTTTTTTTGCATATACGTTGTGTAAGTGAATGTAGTTTCACACCTACCCTTTACCCTACCTTCAAATTTTGAAGCATATCTTTTATCAACATTCTTTTAAAAAATGATTTTATTCTATTCCTTATTTTTAGAGAGAATGGAAAAGTAGGGAGAAGAAAGGGAGGGACACATCAGTGTATGGTTGCCTTTCAGCTGCCTCCAGCTAGGGACCAGGCTGGAAATCTGGCTTGAAACCTGGGTATGTACCCTGACTGGGAATCGAACCTGTGACACTTGGGTTCACAGGCCAGTGCTCAATCCACTGAGCCACCAGCCAGGGCACTTGTTTTAAAAATAAAACAACCTCATTGCAATATGAAAATATTGGCATCCCAATAACTCTTCACCTACTGGTTTTAGGAATTTCATGAAATCCAAATATCTGGGAAGTTTAACATTTTTTCCATTTTGAGGGGGGTATACTGATAGCCTTATCATTCTATGAAAAAGGTAGGTGATACTTAGGGATTTTCTGGTTTATGCTCTCCTTAATAACTCTCTATCCACTAAGGTCTTATGTTGACGGTAGAACCCAATACCTGTGGTCTTAATAACCTATATCTACTTTTCTTTTAATTAAGAGAAACTATATTGACTCTGTGGCAATATATCTGAGAGGCAATTTAAGGAAGCAAAGAGACTGGTGAGATAAAGAACTAGAGACAGATGTGAAGAGGGAGCCAGTGAGGAAGAAATGGTGATTACAACATTGTTGGAGCTGTGAAATTCCCTGACCTGGCTGGATTTTATTTTATTTTTATTTATTTATTTATTTATTTTTTCTCCTCTGGCTGGATTTTAAAAAGCAACATGCTCTCTGGCTGGCATAGCTCAGTAGATTGAAGGCCTGTGAAACAAAGGTTGCCAGTTTTATTCCCAGTCAGGGCACATGCCTGGGTTGCAAGGGTCAGGTCACCAGTTGGGGGCATGCAGGAGGCAACTACACATTGATATTTCTCTTCCTCATTCTCCCTACCTTCCCCTCTCTTTAAGAATAAATAAATAAAATCTTTAAAAAACAAAATAAAAGTAACATGGGCCCTGGCTGGTGTGGCTCAGTGGATTGAGTGCTGGCCTATGGACCAAAAGGTTGCAAGTTCAATTCCCAGTCAGGGCATATGCCTGGGTTTCAGGCTGGATTCCCAAACACACATTGATGTTTCTCTTCTTCTTCTTTTCTCTCCCTTCCCCTCTCTCTGAAAAGAAATAAATGAAATATTGTAAAAAATATTTTATTTTTATTTCATTATTTTTAGAAAGAGGGGAAGGGAGAGAGGCAGAGAGGGAGAGAGACATCAATGTATGGTTGTGTTTCTCCTGCCTCCAGCCACAGACCTAACTGAAGACCTGGTTTGCAACCTGATTATGTGCCCTGGCTGGGGTAAATGAAATATTTAAAAAAAAGTAACATGGGAAAAAAAGTAGGAGACTTCGATAGATGAGTAATTACAAGGCAACTGCTATATCCCTTACAAAGTAGGTCCATAACTGAGCCACAGTGACTTACAGCTTCCAAAAACCATTCTTTGCTGAAGTTTTCTTGCATTTACACCAGCTGAATTTACTCTTCAATCTTCTTTTATAGCTTCTCCTCACTAGCATCTACCCTAACCGTCAGTAGAGAATACTTACCATTGAATAAGACAAGTTGGATAGACAATTGAACTAGGTAGACTCCTCTTTATTGTCCTTTATGCTCCTTTGATTGGATTTCTTTTTGCATGCTTGCTTTTTTCTCAAGATTAGACTTTAGACTAAAAAGAGAAGATAGGATTGTACTCTTTTTCTTAGCCTCCCTTACGTCAGTGTCAGCATGTTATAGCCCATAGCAAGGTCATATTCAAAACAGTATCATGAACAGTTTTATAAATAAAGTTTTATTGAAATAGTTATACCTAATTTTTATACTACCTTGTCTATGGCTACTTTCCTACTGACATGGTAGAGTTTCTGCCACTAGACCATAGGGCTACCAGAGCCTAAACATGTACTATCGGGCCTCTCACATAGTTTGCTGACACTCACAAATGCTTGTTGAAAAGCAGTTTTTTTCCTCTTCAAGGCAAGAATTGGATTTATTCCAAATTAAATTGGATCTCTTAAAGGAGACCTGTCAAATCAATGGTCTCCGATGTGAAGTTCTCCTGTCTAGTAACAGAGGTTCAAGGAAGCTTCTTGCAGAATAAAAAGGTGCCTTGTGAGAAAAAAAAAGTACACATTCTTTTTATTAAAGATTTTATTTATTTATTTTTAGAGAGAGGGGAAAGGAAGGAGAAAGAGAGGGAGAGAAACATCAATGTGTGGTTGCCTCTTATATGCCTCCAACTGGGGACCTGGCCTGCAACTAGGCATGTGCCCTGACTGGGAATCAAACCAGGAACCTTTTAGTCTGTGGACCAACACTCAATCCACTGAGCCATACCAACCAGGGCAAAAAGTACACATTCCTGATCAGGGCTTCATTGATCTTTTGTGCCAGGCACTGGGTTCAGACTTAATTCTAGTGCCAACTCTCTCAGAGTAGCTCCGAGACCATATAAGTCATTTGAAGTCCTAAATCCGCTCCAATATAGAAAGAGTCAAAGTTATTACCTGTTATCATCTTAGTTGCATAGTGACCATTAATGGCCTAATTCACCTTTCAGCAAAATGTATAATGTATAAATCATCTGTGTGATCTAGCATATACCAGTGGTGTGAGTTAATCTCATTTAAGGGCAGGACTCTTGTGAGAATAACCTCAGGATGGACTGAAATGAATGCTATGCATTTGGTAAACATTCTTTGCCCGGAAACTATTGTTTCAATCTTAGTCATTTGCCACTGATATGACAAAGCTAAGTCCTGACTGTAGACATTTTCCCTGCCTCACCAAGATGTATAAAGATACCTAAACCTTGTACGCATGGCCTGTGTTTTAAGTGCTTCAATGGATGACTCTAGTAACTTTTGTTTTACCCCTGAATTGGTATCTGCAGCTGTTTCCTTTTGGGGGCTTGTCTTTAAGCCCTCCCCTGAAGGCTGTAGTAGAACCAGGGCAGGAACTCAGAGTTCATGGCAGATTAGTGCTTAATTCATCTTGGGGCCTGATTCCTCTCATTGGTTATGTTGATGCACAGGCCAGCACAAAGCTCTTGTTTCTTGCTGCTTGATTAATACTTGCTTTCATGTTGGTTTTCAGCTCCACCTAAGGTCACCAGTGCTCTAACATCACCTAGGGTTTCTACCTCTGCTCCTACAACTCCAGCACCAACACGGAAACTTAACACAGGTAAACTATGAATCTGAGACCAGAGGCCTTCTAATGAGAAGATGAAGACCACTCAGGGCATATGTTAAGGCAGAAGTGCAATCTAGGGTATGGATATTCCCTGGATTTTAACCCTGGGCTGCACAGGATATGTGAACCCTCATCTCTTATTATATGCACATTTTGTACCTACAAGTGTTTTCAGAGTGAGGGGATCCATTTTTTTTTTAATTGACCATCAAATTTATTCATTATTTAGGTGATCTACAGCACATCATTGATCTTTGACATCTAATGAGGACAGTGGAGACTTAGCCTAGTTGAACACAGTTTTATGAGAAAATATAAGGAATGACCCAGAAGGGTCAGTTTAATGAGGTTCTGTGCTCATAAGGAGCTCAGAATGTCCATCATTTAGTCCACCCTGAATTTGGATCATGCACACAAAGATAAGATTTCAGTGAAGTTAGCATTTACTTAGCCTTCTATGTGCCATGAGCCATTCTAATTTCTTTACAATGTCACCTTTATTATTTCACCTGATTTTCATGACAACTATATGCACTGTAGATATAATTCAATACTGTTTTATAGTTGTGGGTACTGATAGGTAAATACATTACCATCTTTAACAATTGTCAGCTCAATGTTATTGCATGCATGTTGTGTTAGTCTATATAGTTCTATCTATACTTCTGAAATACCATGGATTTTTCAAGTATTATCTCATTCGAATCACAACATTGCTTGTTTAAACATTAACATTTTAAACATTAAAATGTTATTATAATATGAAAACGTTTGCATCCCAATAACTATTCACTAGTTGCTTTAAGAATTTCATGAAGCCAGCTACTGTGGCTCAGTGGCTTGATCACCAGCTTAGAAATCAAGAGGTCACCAGTTCAATTCGCTGTTGGCGCACATTCCTGGGTTGCAGGTCAGGTCCCCTGTCGGGGGTGTATGAGGGCAACCATACGTTGATGTTCCCCCACCCTCTTTCTCTCTCCCTTTTCCTCTCTTTAAATAAATAAATAAATAAATAAAAAGAATTTCATGAAATCCAAAAATCTGAGGCATTTATATTTCATCCTGATGTGTACATCCTAATAGCCTTATTATTTGATTAAAACAATAGGTTCTCCTGGATTTTCTGGTTTCTAATGCTCCCTCTAAATTAATCTCTGTCCACTATACTCTTTCCTTTGACAGTAGAGCCCAATAATGGTTGCCTTAACAATTTATATCTCCCCCTTCTATTTTTTAGTTAAGAGAAATTTTATTTTTTAATCTCCCATGTTTGGCCTAGGCTTGTTTCCCCTTGAATAGAAGTAAGATAAGGTCACTTCAGACCAGGAAAAAAACTCTGGGAAAATGATACCTGGAAGGCCATTCAGGGAAGCCAAAGAAGCTGGTGAGAAAGTGGGCTATAGACAAATGCAAGATGCCTAAAATTGGAGAAGAAATTATGGTTGCAACTTTGTGGAATTGTGAAATTGGTGTCTGCTTGAATTTTTAAAATTACACGGAAAGGAATTAGTAGGAGACTTTCTATTGCCTCCCAATTCTTCAACAGACAAAGCCATTGTTCCATCCAGTGAGAAGTGGGTCCATAACTGAGACCAGTGACTCTCAGCTTCCAATAACCAAGTCTTTGCTTAAGTTTTCTTGGATTTGTCTGGTAATGTTTTTCAAGCTTCTGTTAGGGCTTTTCCTCACCTGCACCTGTTTTTATATCTTCCTAGCTTTTTTTCTGAGGAAGATAGTTTGAAGTCAATTTCTATACAATCTGACTAGTTTTTCTCCTTTTTATTATTTCTTATACTTGTTTGAGCGTAATTTTTGCATGCTTGCTTTTTTTCTCTAGAGTAGATTTTGAACTTTTGGAAGGGGATCAAATTGTACTTCTCTTGAAAAACTAAACTCTGACTGCAACCTACATCAGGTTCAACAAATTATATCCCAGAGCCAGATCATGTTCAAGACAGTCTCACCAACCATTTTATAAATAAAGACTTATTGAAATCGACGTAACTATTCATTATACTGTCTTACCTATGACTAGTTTCACAATGACAGAGTTGAGCAACTGCCACCAAGACCATAGGGCCACCAGAGCCTTTACACATTTACTATCAGGCTATTTATATAAAGTAAATGGCTTTAGACTAATGTCACACATATAATAGATACTAACAAATATTTTTTGAAAAGAGATTTTTCCTTGCAAGGCAAAAATTGGCTTGATTCCAAATAAATTGGATCTCTCAAAGAAGAGCTTTCAGATCAGTGCAAAGTTCTCTTTTCTAGTTAGCAGAGTTGAGATTTTTGGAAGCTTGCAGGATAAAAGGTACAAATTTGACAAGGCCTTCAATGATCTGCTCTCGTGCCAGGCACAGCTCCAGACTTAATTCTAGTTTCAATTATCAAGGTATTTCCGAGACCTTCCGTTAAGTGCTTTGAAATCCTAAATCTGTTCTGTCATGAAAAGTCAAAGTTATTAACCTGTTGGATTATTGTTAATGGTTCTTAGATAGAACCATTAATAATGGTCTAATTCACCATTTAGCCCCATTCAGCCAAATGTACAATTGTCTGAGTGATCTGCCATATAAGTGATGTGAGTTAACTCATTTAGGGGCAGGACTTTTGGGAGGGCAACCTCAGGACAGACGGAAATGAATGCTATATATTTGGTAAACCTTTTTTGCCTGGAAACTGCTGTTTCAATTTTAGACAATCACTGCTGATATGGTAAAGATAAGTCCTGGCTGTAGACATTTTCCCCACCTCATCAATGTGTATAAAGATAACATAGATCTGATACACATAATCTGTGTTTTCAAACTGCTTCAGTGCTTAACCCCAGTAACCTTTTTCACCTCTGACCCTCCTGGAATACATACATTTCAATGCAGCTGTTTCCTTTTTGTGGGCTTGTCCTGAAGCTCTCCCATGGCAGGTTGTAGTAGAAACAGGATAGGAATAATTCTGCCTGGGGACGGTTTCTCATTGGTTATGTTGATGCACAGGCAAGCACAGAGCTCTTAATTCCTACTGCTTGATTAATCCTTGCTTTTCTGTTGGTTTCTAGCTCCACCTAAAGTCACCAGTGCTCCAACATCACCTAGGATCTCTACCTCTGCTTCTACAACTTTGGAACCAACATGGAAACTTAGCACAGGTACATGGATGTGTGTCTGAGGTCAGAGGACATCTAAGTGAGGGGATGTAGACCACCCAGGGCATGTGATAAGGCAGAGTTGTAATCTGCTAATGGTTCTTTTCCTGGGTTCTATCCGGCCCCATGTGCTCTGTGAAGCTTGGTCTCTAATGTTCTACACGTATCTACTGTACCTATATGTATCTTCAGAGTGAGAGGGCCCATTGTTTTTATAAATCAGATTCTCAAAGGGATTCATCATTAGCCAAATACTCCCAGACCACTGATGTTGGACATCTAATGAGGATGATGTGGATTTGGCATAGTTGAGCATAGGTTCATGAGGAAGATCTAGGTAATGCCAGAAAGAAGTGTCAGGTTACTGAGATTTTGTCTTCACGATCAATCTAGATGGAGTTCCTTTAGTTCTCCCTGTACTTGGACCTTCCACTCAAGGATAATGAGCCCACCACTGGTTTCATATGAAAGGTTTATTGGAACATCTAGTCATTACCTGGTCTCTGGCTGCTTTCACATTGACAGAGTTGAACAATAGCTACAGGGACCATGGGCTCCCCAACTCTAGTTCTTTTTGTCCGGGTCTTTACATATGGTTTGCTGACCTGTGCTGCAGACTAATGCCTTGCATGTAATGGACACTCCCCAATATTTGTTGAAAAAACTTTTTCCCTCTCAAGGCAAACATTGGCTTGATTCCAAATTAACTGGATCTCTCAAAAGAAGAGCTTTCAAATCAATGGGCTCTTATACAAGTGTTCTCTTTTATACTTACTTAGACTTAAGAAAACTTATAAGAAAAGAAAGGTACCTGGGGAGAAAAAAAGTACACATTCTTTTTAAAAAAACTATTTTTAATTTTTTGAATACAGGTAACATATATTATTATATTAGTTTCAAGTGTACACTCCTGTGAGTAGCCATTATGTAAATTACTAAGACTAATCTGATAAATCTCACACCCATCCGACACCATTCATAATTATTAGAATATTATTGACTATATTTCCTATGCTAAAAAACCACATTCTTAAATCAGATTTTCATTGATTTGTTTTTGTGCAAGGCATTGTGTTTGGGCTTAATTTTAAGTTTCAGCTCTCTTTTTGAGGCTATCCATAGAAGAAGTATAATCCTATACCCACTCTGAGTCTTTTTTATTTTTTTCCTCACTCTGAGTCTTTAAAGACTCAAAGTTATTATCTTCTAACCAAATGTATGTGGCATAAATTCTCCCTGTGATCATGTTAGTGAGTTGCCAATTAATCCTCATTTAGGGTACAGTTTTTTGGAGGGTACACTCACAACTGACTGAACTGAATGCTATTTGTTTGGTAAACATCCTGGGGATGGCTGGCCTTTTCAGAGTGTTTCAGTGCTAAACCTGGGGAACTTTTTAAAATTCTGAACATCGCGAAGTATATGTATTTTTCTTCCTTTCTTTTTTTTTTTTAAGGTTTTATTTATTTTCAGAGTGAGGGAGAGGAACCTGACCCACAACCTGGACATGTGCCCTGACCAGGAATTGAACTGACAACCGTTTGGTTAATAGGCCAGTGCTCAGCCCGCTGAACCACACCAGCCAGGGCTGAAATACATATTTTTCATTGCAGTTTTTTGCTGTTCTCAAGTTGTCTCCTGTCTGATTCTAGTAGACCAAGATTAGTGCTTCAGGGAGATTAAGGCCTAATTCTGCTTCTTGCTACTTGATTAATCCTTGCTTTCATGTTGGTTTCTAGGTCCATCTGAGGTCACCAGTGCTCCAACATCACCTAGGGTCTTCACCTCTGCTCCTGTGACTCCAGCACCCACGCAGGACATCCTGAGAGGTAAAGTGATATATTTTTTTTAGCTCAGAGGACTTTTAATAAGAGAAGATAGACCACCCAGAGTATTATCCTAAGGTAGAAGTACAATCTAGGATTAATGCTTTTCCTGTGGGTTCCATACATGACTTTCACAGATTCTGACTGTCTCCATTCCAGATTACATGTATCTTTTGTACCTATAAATATTTTCAGAGTAAAGAGACCTATTGTTTTTAAAACTCAGATTCTCAAGGGCATTCATTATAAGCCAAAAGAAAAAAAAAAAAAAAAAGCCCCAGACCAGTTATTTTTGATATCTAATGAAGATGGTGTGGATTTGCCTCCTTTGAGCACAGGCCTGTCAGGACAATTCAGGTAATGCCAGAAGACAAGTGCCAGGATGTACCCCCACAGGGAACTCTTGAGTGGAGATCCTGTAGTCCACTCTGATGCTGAAGTCTCACCCGGAGGACAAGATTTCAGTGAGGTTGTAATTTACGCTCTCATCTATGTGACAGGATTCATAATTCTCTTTTCATTTTTCATTTTTAAAGCATTTATTTATTTATTTAAAAAACACATAACATGTAATATTATATTAACTTCAGGTGTATAACCCTGAGATTAGACATTTATATAATTTAAGAAGTGATCACCCTGGTAAATCGAGTACCCATCTGACACCATGTAAAGTTATTACACTGTGACTGACTATAATCCCTATGCTGTACTTTGCAGCCCCATGACTATTCTTGTGGGCATTATGCATTTGGGGGATCCTCAGAGTGTGGAAAAATTTCTGTTTATAGGTAATAATCTAGACGACAGGTGGTAAACACAAGGCCCGTGGGCCAAATCCGGCCCTCTACCTTGTTTTAGCTGGTCCCGCACCTTCAGCCCAGCACCTTGTTTCTACCTGCTCGCTTAACTGTTAAGGAGTAGTTACATTTATACCATCCTAAAATTGCATTCGGCCCTTTGAAGGCAACTGCAAGGCTGATGTGGCCCCTGGTGAAACAGATTGACATCCCTGATCTAGACCATCATTTATATTGGATTTATACCTTATAATAAAATACCTAGATTGCAGTAAATGTCACAATGTTATCTTTGAATAAATGTCTAAGAAAGAGTTGAAGGCAATTCCTGGTTTTAGTTTTGTTGTTTATTTTTGTTGGGGGTGGATGGGAATTCTTCTCCACAAACAGAACATGGCTCTTTCATCCTTTTTATTTCAGAAACTACTTCGTCTTCTGCAATGCAGACAGCAGAAACCCAGCCTATCACACCACAGGAGACAAATACAACCAGCTTCTCATCGACTTCTTGCCTAATAGGTAACCTCGTTTTCTTTCCTGAGGACCTAGAGCGTTCACGTTTTGATCATCATTGACATGTTAAGAGCATACAATTGGACATAATTGCTGACACTGGCCCTTCCAATCAGCTTTGTGACTTGAACAAATGTCTCACTCTCTCTGAATCTGTTTCCATCATTTGTAAAATGAATGAAACATCACTGATCATGTGGAAGCCTTGTGAGGATTAAATGAGATGAAGAGCTTGAAACATAGTTACAATAGCAACTATGACTATTACTGACATGTCCAGGTACATAAATCTGACTAGAGTAGGTAGCTTGTATGATTTGGGAACATTCACATGCATATCTCTATTTTTCTGAACTACATGAACCAGCCTGGCCTCCACATGTGTTTACTACTGGGCCTACTCCTTTGGGCCAGAGCTGTAAAACAATTAAGCCCAGACCAAACTGGTCACCTGTGTCAATGGTTTGCCTTAAGCTCCAGAATCTCAATACATCTAGGAGACTGTACCCTGTGAGGCCAGAAGGTGGACACTTGGAGATGGTTTGAGGCCTCCGACACTGGCACCAAAGTGAGAGGCATGCCCCACAGAGAATCTGCTCTTCCCTTCCAAAGTCCCCCCTTTCTGGGCAGGTCCCATGTAACCTCCCCTCTTCTGAAATGGAAGAATGGCCTGTCTTTCCCACAGTGGAGAAAGGCAGTTACGAAGCCTGTCATCTTTGCCAGCTAACTCTGTGGCCCAGAGTGGTAAGTGTGAGGAGTGCCACATGCTGAACCCCTGTAATGTGGAGCTGGCTGCATGTCCCTGTGCTGTGCTGTGTGCACACAAGGCCATACCTTGCAAACTCCTGCTGTGTATGAGTCACTGTACTCAGGGGTTGCCAGTGCACAGGGCCCCCGTGGCCTTCCCACCTCTTGCCAATCATTCCTGGAAGATGGTTCATTTAAAATGGACCTGCAGTGAGAGTCACAGAGGGACCAGTTTCGTTGGGATTAGATAATGGTGGCATTTGGTTTTGAATGTAGAATCCTTATATGTGAACTGTTTTCAGACACATAAGCAAAGTGAAAATAAATAAGAACTGAAGGTAACAGCAGTAGGAGCAGCTGCAGCCACGCTTTTAGGGGCGTGAAGAGGAAGAAGGTAGGAGTGGGGATCATTTTGTAAATATCATGTCACTGTAACCTCATGAAGGTAGAGCTTTCCTGGGCGGAATGGACGTTGGAGCAGCTGTGGCCCCGTCTTGGCAGGGTGTGTGAGGCTCTGGAGCCAAGTCCTCCCTGTGCCCAGGCTGGCCTTCCATGGGCTGTGGCTTCACAGGAGCAGAGAATGTAGATCTGGAGGGGATTTAGGTGTAATAAGGCCCATCACCCACTTTTGACAGGGTGCATGCCAGGAAACTAATAAAAATGCTTACTTATAAGTCAGTTTGTGTGGGGATTGATAGAGTAGAAGAAAGAAGAGCATGAGACTTTTTATAACATTTTCAGTTTGGGCCATATAAAAGTACTAGTAATTTAAAATATAGGATTAAGTAAAATTAAGATATTTTTATCATTTAAAACATTTGCATGCATATGTAAATATAATGTTTTACAAAAAATAAATAATATCCTTAATATTAGGATTTTAGGTAGTATATGCTATATTGGACTTATACCGGATATAACAGGTATTTTCTACAGAAGTTCTGGATCAACCCTAGGCACATTGGCTTATAATGCAGGAGTTACATGTGTCAGGTCCCAGCACTTTGGCTTTCTGCTGGCTGCGCCATTTGTCACAGTGTGGCAGCTCGCTATCCTGTTAGAGGTGCCAATTGTCAGGTCCTATGGCCTCAGGTACAGGACCAGCAAGTTCTGACGGCATGGAGGCCTCTGGTCTGGTGACAAAGGACTTATGAGGAGCCTCTGGGGGTTTGCATGCTAACGGCATGCTAGTGGCAGGCTAACGGCCACACGATGGGGCAGCTTAGAATGTCGTGCTCACTCCTGTCACCGCTGCACTTAGGTTAACGACCGCAGAGGGTCCAGGCATCTCTACACCCACTCTCCTGCTTCCTTGTGACCAGGCAGTTGCCACGCACAGCTTGTCTGCTGTCCCACAGCAGTAATGTGCACCTAGCTTACAGCAAGGGCAATCTTACAGACACATTAGAACAATGGAGGTTCTATACATGTTAGAACAAAGAGGCTATATACTCAAAGGTGACATCAGTTGCTTAGAGTTGCTAAATTGATTACCCTTTGGGTTCTGGGATAAGATTAACACCAAGGCTGTTTCCCTGGCTGATCCAGTGGAAAGTTCAGCCATGCATAGACCGAGAAAGTCCTCCAGCCTGACAACAGGTCACTTGTTTTAGATATCTTAGTACATTTTTCTTGCAGTTTGAATGTAAAATCACTGTAATGTCCATTGTGAATAGAATAGTTTGATCTTTAGATGTGCATCTGGCCTCAGGGCACTCATTGATAGGTTTCTATCTGGCATGAAAATATTGTTTACTTATGTGTAAGTGGCATTCTTAACCGGGTTCCAAGAATGGCCTCTGTGCTCCTAAAATTATAGGTCATTCTTTGTATGTAATGCATTTTTTCCATAATAAGGAAGAAAAAAGGGGTCCATAACAAAATTGTTGAAACACAACCTTACAGGATAAATTCATAAATGTTAGTAAATTGGTATAATTCCTGCAATGCCTGCTGCTTTTAGGCATATTATTCTTCATCTTTTCATGCATCACCAGAAAGCAATGTGAATAGACTTAGGGTTTGTAGAGAAAATTCGATATTTTCCCTCACTCTAAATAATTTTCTTTCTGTTGAGCAGATGGGAACAGCACTGTGACGCAGCCTTCAGATAGTGGTTGGCAGGGCAGCGGAAATGTAAGCAAATTCCCCCATTCTATTAGCCTTCCCTTGTATGACTCCCTGGAAGCAAGTTATATTTAGAGGTTATGTCTGTAACGCTAGCCTCCAGATTGATTTTTTTCTAGTGAAGAGACAAACAAGAAAATAACTTGTTTCTTATATAGGGATTTAAAAATTAATTTATAAAGTTCATATGTGTAGATATAAGTAGAGCAGCTTGTTAGAGGTGCCCAATAAGTGATATTTTACTCACAAAAAAATACACACAATACTCACACACTAGATACTTTCTCCTGGCCACAACATTGGACAGAAAAGAGTGAACTAATTTCAGGAGAGCGAGTTAACATAACCCACCCAGGACGCCTTCAGTTACATTAGGGGAATAACATTCTTTGAGCCTCTGTGGTGTCCCGGAGGCTGTCCCCAACCAAAATACTATGTATGTGAGAGTGAGCGGCTTCAACATAGGCTCCTTAATACGCTTTCCAACCCGATT
This sequence comes from Noctilio leporinus, assembly GCA_004026585.1. Lineage (NCBI taxonomy): Eukaryota > Metazoa > Chordata > Mammalia > Chiroptera > Noctilionidae > Noctilio > Noctilio leporinus. The sequence goes on along the minus strand of PVIW01008651.1, from coordinate 17,478 downwards.
GCGTTCCTCTGTGAAATTTTGAGGCCGCTGCAGTTTTTCTGTCCTGGAGCCTCCCTATAGGATGACTTACTAAGATATTAACTCATCACAAGTGGTGAGAAATGACAACCCACAAGAGTAACAGAAACTCAAGCTGAGACAAAGTGGGGTGACTTTGTGTACGGCCAGATTATTTGATATTGTTAACCTTAGTTACAAAGAGAATATGACATTGGAGTGATATAAACTATTTTAACAATTTATGTGGCATGATTGACATAACAGATGAGGGCTGAATTTATGTATACCTCCTAAATATCAGAACTTATACCATGGAAATAGTTATTACATTTCTATATGGCTGGATTTATGCTGAATTAAACACACACACACACACACACACACACACACACACACACGTTCTGAATGGTGAGATTGTTCTTGACCTCAGTTACCTATTAGACAGGTATGTTGAACAGCAACTTGAAGCAATTTAGAAGCAAGTTCATGATAGCAAGGCAGTAGCAAAATTGTGGGGTTTTTGTGCCTTTATTCTGAGGGTGTCAATGTGTCTCCTTGGTGTCATGAAACTATGCAGCATATACTTTGACATAGTGTCCAGTGGCCAACCTCTTGGACACCGTGTCAGGGAGAGACTTGAATAAATACATGAAGATTTATGAGAAAATATGTTCCTTGCTGCTATTTTAATCATGAAAATGTTATAAACAACCTCAATGCTGAACAGGAAGGAACTAATTAATTAAGCACACCCACATTGCCATTAAGAACGTCATCACTGTAGCCCTAGCTGGTGTGGCTCAGTGAGTTGAGTGTCAGCCTGTGAACACAAGAAAGATTGCCGGTTCCAGCCCCAGTTAGGGCACATGCCTGGGCTGCAGGCCAGGTCCCCATTTGGGGTGCACAAGAGGCAACTGGTCGATATAGCTCTCACACATTGATGTTTCTCTCTCTCTCTTTCTCCCTCCCTTCCCCTCTCTCTCTTAAAAAAAACAAACAAACGAAGTCATCACTAGAGTGCATTTACAGACTTGGGAAGATAGTTACTACAAATTAAGTGAAAAAACTAACCTAAAATAGTATATATACTTCACAATATATTGAATATAGTAATTATATTTAGAAAAAAAAAATACAAAGAACAAATTAAAAGAAAAAAATGTACCCTGGCTGATGGCTCAGTGGATTGGCACTGGCCTGCAAACCCAAGGGTCACTTGCTGGCTGGATTCCCAGCCAGGGCACGTAACCAGGTTGCAAGCCAGGTCTCCAGCCAGGTCTGTAGCTGGAGGCAGGTGAAAGGCAACCACACATTGATATTTCTCTCCCTTTCTTCCTCCCTCCCTGCCCTTCTCTCTAAAAATAATGAGTAAAATCTTAAAAATAATAATAATAATAAAGATTTTATTAAAAAAATAAAATAAAACAAGAGTGTGTAATAAAAAATGGTAACACCTGGCTGGCAGCACAGTGGATAAGGCTCCATCCAGCCTGCGAACCCAAAGGTCGCTGGTTCAATTCCCAGTCAGGGCACATAACCAGGTTGCAAGCCAGGTCTCCCGCCAGGTCTGTAGCTGGAGGCAGGCAAAAGGCAACCATATATTGATGTCTCTCTCCCTCTCTGCCTCTCTCCCTTTCCCTCTAACAATAATAAATAAAATCTTTAAAAAAAATGAAAAAACGAAGGTAATCTTAAAAAAATGGTAACTTTTTTTTCTGGATGTTAGAATTATGGTTGATTTTAGTTTTCCTTTCTTTGTACTTAGCTGCACATTTTAAAATGCTCATGCATGTTTTATGCAATATAATTTTTTTTTTAAAGATTTTATTTTATTATTTTTAGAAAGAGGGGAAGAGAGGGAGGCAGAGAGGGAGAGGGAGAGAGACATCAAGGGGAGAGGGAGAGAGACATCAATGTATGGTTGCTTTTCACCTGCCTCCAGCCACAGACCTGACTGGAGACCTGGCTTGCAACCTAGTTATGTTGCCCTGGCTGGGAATCGAACCTGTGACCTTTGGGTTCACAGGCCGGCACCTTATCCACTGTGCTACCAGCCAGGGCTCGCAATATAATATTTTTAAAAGGAAAGCAAAGTCTCCTTTGGTGACCCCATGTTCCATCTACCACTTCAGCCCTCGTAGGTCAGTTGACCTAAATGTAGATTTCCCTCCAGATAGTGGCCATTTCCCCTTTTAACATGGATGGCTCAAATGCTAATTGCCCTTCTCATATGCCTCACAGTGTTTTTCAGGAAGTATCTAAATGTACCTTTCCCAAGGGCCCTAATTAACCTGTAGTTGACAGACACAAAAACAAGCTCAGAGAAGCTAAACAACTTGTTGAGGGTCCCACAGAGGCTGAAAGAACCAAGATTCTGACTCCAGAGTTTAACATTTTATGCAGCAAAAGGTCTGATCTTTCTCTCTGATATTCACTTCCTTTCTTTAAAATATCTACCCTGTGGGATCTTTTTAGGATTGGAGCTAACCTACATAAAGGGGTCTGGCACCATGTCTGGCATATTTCAGGACTATTCTAGATGAGTGATCCTTAGGAACTGCATCAGGAGATGTAAACAAAATTCTGCATTCCTGCCCCATTGCACAGCATTTGAAGTTGAAGTTCCATATCTGTGAGCAGTTGCTTTCAGGCCCGTTATATATTTAGACATAGATAGAGTCTTGAATGACTTGTGGAGTTAATAAATAGGGACTGTATCAATGACCGCATTCATTAGTTAGATATTTTTAGATGACATCATATAACATCAGTGAGTCTTACATAGCATCGTGGCCTCACCAAGCCCACTTACATATAAAGAAATTGTTTTTCTTTTTTAATATCGTAGTAGGATATATCTATGGAAATAGCTTAGTGATTTTTTTAAAATACGGGTAATTTACATATAATAAAAAGCACCCTTTGAAGTGTGCAGTTTGATCTGTGACAAATGGATATACACCCGCATAAATCTCACTCCAACTCTGATACAAAATATTTCTATATCCCCAAATACACATTGAATTTCAAATTCTTTTATAATTTCACGATGGTTACAATGTCAGATCATTTGGTCTTACCCCTCATGACCTAGACGTAAACAAGGACCAGTAAAAACAAAGGTGTCTGAGTACCTTTAGGAAAGTTTTCTACCCATAATTTTATATTTATTTATTTTAAAAGATTTTATTTATGATTTTTAGAGAGAGGTGTAGGGAGAGAGGGGGAGAGACATTAATGTATGGTGGCCTTTCACCTGCCTACCCATAATTTTAACAAGATGCTTTTTCAACCTGCTGATCTTTCCTTAGCACGTAAGTGTGAAACAAAATCCAGGGATCAGCAGCAATAAGGCTCTCTACATCGGACTCATCACTGCTGCCCTGATAGTGCTCCCTATTTTGGCCTCTGTGTTAATCAAAGGTAAGTCATTTCAGGTTTGCACCAAAGGGAACAGAGCAAGGGTTCCAAATGGCCTACTTTCAAGTAGTCCCACACACCACGTAAACTTGATTTCACTTCCCTTGTTCTTTTTAGTTTCTTAAAGGTGTTGGCCCGTAAAGAGATAAATGAAATTTAAATTCCCCATAGGAGAAAGAAAATCCTAAGAAGTAAGAATTTGTTGGGTAGAGTTGGGATTTGGAAGGCAATAAACGTTATTATATAAGGTCTGTTGACTCTTCATCTCCTCCCCTCAAGACCCAGTTTTGGTTCTTATGAAGTATAGTATTGTTGAGAGTTTTACAACATTCACTTAACTAAAAAGGCAAATAAGACACTGGAAGGGAAACAGATTTCAGTATCCATCCACCACTCTGTTAGTGTGTGTGTGTGTGTGTGTGTGTGTGTGTATACCAGGCCTCCATGAAAGAAGCACACTCATCCATTTAAAAAAAATGAAATATAATTGTTATAACGGTCATTGGGCATGTGTGTGAATATACTAAATCAAAATGAACATGAGATAGTTTGCACAAAGGGGCTAGTTTGGGTCCTACATATTTGAAAGGAGTTACCTGAGATTATCAGGGATATGTCAAGTCTGGGTTTTTGGTTTTTAAAAATATTTTATTATTTTTAGAGATGGGGGGAGGGAGAGAGGCAGATAGGGAGAAAGATACCAATGTATGGTTGCCTTTCACCTGCCTCCAGCTATGGACATGGCTGGAGACCTGGCTTGCAACCTGGTTATGTGCCCTGGCTGGGAATCTAACCATGGAAGGACCCTTGGGTTCACAGGCTGGTGCCTTGTTCACTGTGCCACCATCCAGAGCCTGGGTTTTTAATTTCGGTTTGTTTTTCTCCTTAAAAAAAAAAAAACCAACAACATTCTGCCCTGGCTGGTAGCACAGTGGATAAGGCGCTGGCCCGCAAACCAGGTCTCCAGTCAGGTTTGTGGCTGGAGGCAGGTGAAAAGCAACCATATATTGATGTTTCTCTCCCTCTCTGCCTTTCTCTCTTCCCCTCTTTCTAAAAATAATAAATAAAATCTTAAAATTAAAAAAAAAACAAAAAAAACATTCTTCCACATTTAATTTTTTCAGCCTATAGCTTTGTACAGATTTTGTTCTATAAAAGTAATAGCAGAAATAATATACTATGTTTGGGAAAAGGTCTCATGAAATTCTTGGTTGACATGTTTAATTTTCTCTTTAACTGTTCCCCAATTTAGAATATTTATGTGTGAGAAGGAAGGTGGTGCATATAAGGTAAGCTGTGTCAATGCCTTTTGATGTTCCTACTCTATTAAAATAAAGAAAAATTTCCCCCTATCCCTATGCTCTTTTTTCTGAACTCTCCATTTTATACTCCAGATCCTGAAAAGTCTGATTTAATCAGAGCCTCTATTACTGTCCTACCTTCCACTGGTACCCTTAGCTTGCTCTATATCCCTGGCATTGTGCCAGGAACTACTACAGAAGCACCACCCCAATCCTCACCTTCAGAGAAATGGAACTAAGTCACAAACTGTGTTTGATGAAATTACATGCATTGAGTTGGTTGGTTTGTTCTTGATTTCATTCAGTGCTTTGTTTACTGAAAGCCTATTATATTCCAAAGAGATGGAGAAAACAGACAAAACTCTTAAACAAATGAACAGTCCATTTAGTGTTTCCAGGCAAATACCGCAGGGAATGTGGACAGGGTGGTGGGGAATGTGGACAGGGTGGTGGGCGGTGTGAGCCCTGACAGCCAGAGGCTGCTGCAAGGAGCTGGAGGCAGACAGGCCATGCTGACATGGAGCAGAAGCCCAGGGGTGGGTCAGGGGCCCCTTGGGCTCCACAGCCCCCAGCCCGTTGTTCCATCCCCAGCCTGCTCTGCTCCTTCACATTGCTTACCTGGCCTCATAGGCATTTGACTTCAATTTTTATAAGTCCACCCGACTGCCCAAGTAAAGCTTAAATCCCCTTTCCTTTCACCCACACCCTGGCTTCGTCTGGGCAAACACCTGACTGGTGTGAAACCTCTCCTTCCTACCAGTTCCACGTAGCCTGCCTCATTGAGTCCAGTTTGGGCTTTAAGCAAGGTCTTCTCTGATTCAAAGCCATCCCTGTTAGGCTCCATTCACTATGCCTAGCTCCCTTTCACAGGATGGCAATCTTTCCTATGTCTTCAGGGGCCAATCCGCAATCTTTGCTTTGGCCATTTCCCACACTCTGTAAGTGCTCCATCCGTGTTGGCTCCAATCATTGCCGTCATTCCTTCATGTCAATAAGCCTGGGAGATAGGCACTGTCATTGTCACTTCATAGTTTAGGGAACGGGTGTAGAAATATTAAGTGACATCCAAGTTCACACCACAAGCAGATAAAGACTCAACATTAGGTCTTTGACGGTTCAAAACCCATATTAATAGAAGTTTTGACTTTGTATTCCATCAATACAAGGGGGAAAAATGCTTCTTACAGGCAGAAAAGCATGGAACATTGTATCTCTAGCTGATTTCTGTCCTATCACTATTAATATTTTCTTTACTTTCCCTCCTTATCACATAAGTATAAAGGAAAGTATTTATTGTAAAATATAAAACAACAACAACAAAAAAGAACTTTTTATTATGACACCTTTTAGGCAACTGTTTCACACTGACTTATTTTGTGCTATTGACACTAAACTGTTTCCCCTTGTATGAGCGGTTCATTTAAACATCTGAGTTGAGTCAAGACTCAGTGCATTTTATACCATTTCTGCGTTGACTCAGGTAATAAAATAAACCACTATCTACAAATTATGAAATAGCAGCTTTACCAAAACTTTACCCATACCTTTTTGTACATGATGTATGACTGTACGTGCTATAAAAGTCATCTAACTCATAGCTTTCAATTCTGACTGTGAAGACACAATAAAGTTTTTGACGCCAGCATCCATTACACACTGATGTGAAACAGCACTGTTTTACTACATTCAATATGCTCTGATATTTTGTATTCTCTGTTTATCTTAAACACAGGAATTATATCACTACCTAGAGTTAAAAACTCTCCCCAAATGATCCAGGCCACAGTTGGGAAAGCACTAGCCAAACCATTTGCTAGCCACCATGAGAATATACATTTTGGTTTATTAGTGCTTCAATTTGATTTCTGGTAACTGTTAGATTTTCAATTTTGTATTATCTTACATGAATCTCTTGAAGGAGGATACTTTTGAATACCTCTTGTGTCCCCCCCCCCCAAATTATTAAACAAACTTTCCCACAACTTAATATCCACAATTCTGGAAGCTTCTACTCATTTAATGGGTGGTGTGAGTGGGCGATGGCATTGCAAATGAACAAACATACTACTTACTCTTAAGAAGTAATCTGCTGTTTACTTACACATGTTATTCTTTTTACAGCAAGACTTCATCCATAGAGCTTCTGACTGGAACTTCACTTAAGGAAATGGCAGTGCACTATCAAGCAGATGAGAATGTCCATGTTGAGGACAATCTTGACAAGGTGCAATAAGACCCAATGGCTGTCCAAGGCTTTACGACCTTCACTGCAGAAGACACGGACCACATCTCATCGTGTCAGAGTCCTTTTAAGCTCCAGGGTGATTTTTCTGTCAATTTTTCACCCCATTCCAACATGTCAGGGATGCTGGTTAGACTGCCCCTAGAGCATCTGTGTGAGGTCAACCTTATTGGTAATCTGTCCTGATTTTTCTATGAAATCTGGCTCAGTCTTTCTGGTCAGAGCAGAGCTCTCTCCAGGTATTAAATGAACACTTAGAATCGTATATTCTCTTTAGGCCTTATGAATCCTGTGCCCAGCAGGAATCCTCACTAGGTAGACAGGAAAGGAACTAGCAGGGTCACATAGGACTTCCAGTCAGCAACCCTGACATGCTACTTAATGACTTCACTTGGAAACATTTCATGATTACCTCTTGTTGTTTTTTTTTTTAATTTTGTTTACTGCAAATGTTACATTTCTTAAGCTACCCAAGGGCTTCAAATCATGGAGGTTCATAGGTTTTTATATCCTTCATTAGGAAATAAATTCAGTGTGATTTCACCTTAGATCTCTCTTTCATGACTCTAAAAATATATGGTGGTAAGTACTTTCACTGGGACCAGGATGGGATTCCTAGTAGTTAGAAGCAGCGAGGGTGGTTAGTGGACACAGTAGAACTGGGAAAGAAGCTATATTGCCCTCTGATTTACACATGATCACTATTTCTGCTATGCCTGAGCCGTAGCTCTCGGCACTTATGTAGACCACTGTCAGGGAATCTGAACTAATTTTTAGAATGATGCAGAACAAAGAAAAAAAAAAAAGGGGGAAGGAAGAAAGAAAGGGAGAGGTTACAGGAAAAGGCTTGCTGCCTTAGAAAAGTTTAATAATGTTAGAGAATGTTCCTAGTTTCAACTGAAATTCTAAATTGTTCCCGGCTACTTTTATTATTAAAATTATTTTGGAAGGTTGAACGTTTTATTTCATATCAAATCAATTTCAATGCTAGCCCTTTTTCACAACTGAACTAAAATTTGATTTTGCCAAGAGAATTAAACAAAGCAAAAAATGAGAATGTTTTCAACCACTACAAACATTTCTACATTAATAGTTTACAAGGCCAAATATTAATTTCAGTTTGAGCTGATCCTGAAATACACACTTACGGCCCGGTGCTACTCACCATCTCAGTGACAGGAGGGCAGGATGCTTGTTTTTGAAGGTAACATTTTTGACACAATTGTTCAGAATTTTAGAAAATGAATAGCAAGCACCTCGAATAAAGGTTATATGGGTAAATAAGATTGCTAAGTCTTATCTATCACAGTTCCCAAATTGGGCCAGACTCATCTGGTCTAAATAATATTTGTTAAAACCACAGAATTTTTCTTTTGAACTTAAGACAACATGCATGAACATGGAGATTTCAGATTAAAGCCCAGATTTGTAGCTTCTCTGGAAAGACCTGGTAAGATGGGCTGCATCCTCACACTGTCAGGATGATTTAGAAGTGCCCCATCCTCTCACTCCAGTCCTTGCCTCACCTGCGACTCTCATGGGTTACCTGCTCTGTGACTTGTGAGCCTTTGAATTTATGATGCAGTTCTACTCTCCATAACCTTAACAATGGTAGATTAAAGGCTCTGGGGTTCTGGCTAACTTTGTTCATTCCAGCATTTCCAATGCTTGTGTGAACGTCATGAGTGCAATAATAGTTACGGGCACCCCGGTAGCACCTGTGTAAATATGTGGGGTGTGGGGTAGCAGGTGGTACACAGAATTAGAGCCAGGACTCGAGTTCCAGCCTAACTTCCCAGTGACACTGGGTGACATTAAGGCCTGTTGTTCTTTCTGCTTTTGTTTTTACATCCATTAGAGATAATTATTTCCATACCTACATCAGAGCATAGTGTTAATTCCATGACATTGACATGTTACCTGTGAAAAGTATGAAAGGTGAAAAACATTACAGAAACACAAAGAAAGGGCTTTTTGTTGTCTTGAGTTTTCAGTAATAGTAGGTCTAGGATTAGGGCTAAGGAAATAATTTTGCTATGATTTAAAACTGTAGAAAGTAATTGTCAATAACTGAGAGGAGGAATAAGTAGAAGGAAGGGGAGGTATTTAGTTAATATTAAATTTTTTTCTGTAAATTTATCAATCTTGTAGAATGTATGGAGTTTTGTTTTTGATCCTTTGAAATAGTTGCAGTTTCATTTTCTACAGTCTGTCTTGGGACATTAGGACATGGTGTAATTAAGACCATAAACATAGGAAATTTTTGCACATCTTTAAGAAGTGGCAGAACCAATCTTTCACTGAGGGTGGTGAAGATAATTTTGTGAGTACATGCAAGTGTTAGGGTCTGTCATTTTCACTGTATGAACAATCACCAATACATGTGCTTTTTGTTTTCATTTTGAAAACTGACTTTCTAATTTCTCAGGTTCAGCAGTTAGCCTCTGCCTGGCTCTATGGATTGCCCAGGACAAGGGCAGGTGGGGCAAGACTGGAGGGTGATGTGTGCCAGGCACTCCTCTAGAGCTGGGGCTGGAGCAGAGAACAGCCCTGCACTTCAGTTCTTGATGAGCTCCAATTTATTAGGGACCCCCCCCCAACCCCCAACCATCAACTCTGGTGCCAATTAATGCTTTGGAGAATGAGAACAGAGGGATAGAGCCAGGTTTCCCAGCTATGGCATGTGAGCCAGACAACTGTTCCTTGTGGGGGCTGTCTGTGCATTATGAGAGGTTTAGCAGCATCCCTGACTTCTAATGAGACAATGTGCCCCTCCCGCTGTAACCACTGTAAATGTCTCCTGAGAGGCAGTGTCACCTTTGGTTGAAAATCACCGTGACACAGGATGCCTGGGTGTGCACAGGGAGGGTGAAGGATGTGGGTGAGGAGTGTGGGGAGTGGTGTGAGGTTGGTCACGGACTGCCTCTGAGACCGAGGTGACATTTGAGTTAAAACCAAACAAAGCAGCTAGTAGGAGGAATCCAACGGCCTTGGGGCTGGAGGAAGCCTGTGCATTGAGAGGCAGAGAGTGAGGTGTGTTAAGGGCTAAAACAGCCCCTGACCAGCCAGGCTCAGTGGGTTGGGCAGCTTCCCACAAAGTGAATGGTGGCGGGTTAGATTCCTGGCCATGGAAGTTGCCTGGGGACAGTGGATCAATGTTTCTCTCTCACATGGATGTTCCTCTTTACCCTTTCTAAAAATAAATAAATAAAACCTTAAAAAAAAAAAAAAAAAAAAAGCCAGTGTGGGTGCCACACAGTCAGTGAGGAGGGTGGAACAGAGATGAAGCTGCAGGACATGGGCACTGCTTCTCATGGGTGCTGGGTGCAAAGGGCTCTATGAACACCTTTGAGAAACTCCACTCTTAGAAAACTTTACAGAGTAAGGATTAAACCTGCTTATTATCCTAACATTTATTAACATGCTTCAGTGACGTGCTTAAGTTGACATAGAAAAACCCACTTTGGTTGGGGTGCCAGAAAAGCGTACGTAGGGGAGGGATAGTGGGAATGGAGTACAAGGCGCTTTCCACAAGGCTACGTGAGGGCACCCAGGCCTCGGGAGAGGGGTCCTGCAAGAAGAGAGATCGGGTGCCCGAGTTAGATCCATGGGGCCAGGCAGCAGCTGAACCCAGTGTCCCCAGTCTCGCAACTTGGAGGAGTGCAGTGATGCTTTCTCTGGTGGTGATAAATGCCTCGGTCTCCCACTCTCCTCACCACGGGGTCACCCACTTCGGGGGATGCTTGTCTCCTGTGTTTTCACTTGGCCTGTCAGTCCTCAAGGCTCAGCCCGAACATCATTTCTCTACCCTTTTGGACCCCAACTCTCTTAGTGGTATTCCTCTCTTCTTACAAACACCTCTGTGCAGCCCTTTTTAGCCATGGGACAAATATGCCAGGCATGGTGGTAGTGTCTACCTCAAGTCATTCTGCATGAGGTCAGGGCCTTACCTAGCACGTGCAGCACATGTGGGTGAATTACAGAGATCACCTGCTCCCCTTTTCTGGCTGACACCGCCCCTCAACCAGGGCACAGGCTTGCCAAATGGAGTCTGCCCAAGCTACAGGCACAAATAGTGACTCTCTAGTGACTTTAAAGTTATACCTTAGTCCTTTGTATGAGAGATGTGTGGATTGATGACGCTTTGTACACCAAGTCTTTGAGGGAAGTGTCTGCAGTTTCTCAGCACCCAGCTTAACGCATAGTAGATGCTCAATTGAAGAATGTTTCCTAGAACTTTCCTGTGTGTTCTGAGGTTGGGGTGGGAGAGAGAAGTGTGTTTAAGGCTCTCTCTTTTATGATACAGAAACAACTCTCCTCGTACGAATGGCTGGAGTCTATGCATCTCAAGACACTGACACAGGTGTTATGCAACCCTCAGTTACATTAGAATCACCTGGGAAGCGCTGCCAACTACGCATATCCAGACCAATTGAGTCAGAATCTCAGCAGGTGGAATCCAAGTAGTATAATTTTTTCAATCTCTCTGGGTGATTTCAATGCATCGCTGAGGTTGAGAACGGCTGACCTAGTGAGACTTGGTGAGGGAAGATGAGAGCACGTTTTCTTGTTCTGTGTAACAGGTGCTCTGGACAAGCACGAAGAGTACGAACTCGAACAGAAAAATATCAACAATGGGCAGGGACAGGTGAACAGCAAAGTGGGGCATGACGCTTTCCTGTGTCTGGCTCCCTTGGCAACAGAATTATATTGGTGGCACCCCCAGGAATAAGAAGTTGGCCCCTGCCATTCTCTTGAAAGCAGCTCAGGAAGCTGGCCCAGGTGCCAGCTGGCAGTCCCTGTGCCTCCTAACAACTAAATGTTTTCTTCCACAAGTTGCAAAGATAAGCAAAGAGGAAAGTCCCTTTGGCCTGTGAGGATTTGCTCTAAGGTAACCCTCTTTGTTCTATGCTGTGGACTGCTGAGAACGGGATTTGCTCTGTCTGGTAAATGCTGAACCTGCTTAAGCCGACAAAAATGCTTGGATGATGACTGATTCAAACATTTCTCAATAGATTATTTTAAAATCGTTTTTTTTTATTGTATTTTTTTCATTACCAATTATCCCCCTTATATTCTTTTACACTTCCACCCACCCCCACTGCCCTACAATCACCACACTGTTGTCCATGAGTTCTTTTTCTTTTTTGCTTAACCAACCCCTCACCCCTCACCCAACCCTGCAACTCTCTACGGGTCTGTCTCTATTTTGCTTGTCAGTTTGGTTTGTTCATTACATTCCACATATGAGTGAATCATATGGTAGTTGTCTTTCTCTGACTGGCTTATTTCACTTAGCATAATACTTTCCTGCTCCATCCACTCTGTTGCAAAGGATAAAATTATCATTTTTTATGGCCAAGTACTATTTCATTGTTAGATTTCACTTTTTATTAGAGTTTAGGTTCGCAAAATTGAGTAGAAAGTACAGAGAATTCCCATGTAACTACCCTCCTTTTCCCAAAGCACTCGGTATCCTCACCATTAACCTCTTTCCTAAGTGAGGTACATCTGGTACTGTTGACAAACCATCATCTGTTTATTCCCTGTCCCCCAAACTATGACAACCACTAACCTTTTTATTATTTTCATAGTTGTACTTTTCCCAGTATGTCATTGTTGGACTCGTATAGTGTGTGTGTAGCCTTTTCATATTGATTTTGTCTATGTAGCAATATGAATTTACATTTTCTGTCTTTCTTTTCATGGCTTTATACCACACTTACTATTATTTTTATGGTGAATGATATTAACTTATTTGAATATACCATAATTTGTTTATTCATTGATCTATTGAAGGACATTTTGGCTGCTTCCAAGTTTTGCCCATTATGAATAAAGTTGCTATAGCCATTCGTGTGTAGGTTAAGAAAGAAGTGTGATTGATGAATTGTTTGATTATTATAGAGAAAGTTTAGTTTTGCAGGGAACTAAACTGTCATCTTTCAAAGTGGCTGTACTATTTTGTATGCTATCAGCAATGAATTAATTCCTGTTTCTTCGTATCTTTGCTTGCATTTGGTGTTGGATTTTAACCATTCTACATACATAATGCTATCTCACTTTTCTAATTGCATTTAATTTCCTAATAATGTTTAATATACTCTAATATGCTTATTTGCCACCTGTATATCTTCCTTGGTGATATGTCTAATCAGATCTTTTGACCATTTTTCAGTCAGGTTGTTCATTTTCTTATTGTTGAGTTTTAAGAGGCTTTTGTGTATTTCACATTACAGTTCTTATCAGATATGTCTTTTGTAAATGTTTTTTTCCAATCTGTGGCTTATTGTCTCATTCTCTTGACAGTGTCTCTCACAGAGCAAAAGCTTTTAATTTTAATGAAGTCCAATTTATCATTTCTTTACATGCATCATGTCATTGGTGTTGCATCTTTTTAAAAAAGATTTTATTTATTTAGTTTTAGAGAGAGGTGAATGGAGGGAGAAAGAGGAGAGAAACACCTATATGCAAGAGATACATTGATTGGCTGCTTTTCACACGCCCCCACTGGGGCCTGATCCTCAACACAGGCATGTGCCCTGACTGAGAATCAAACCAGCAACTTTTTGGTTTGTAGGCTGCTACTTAATCCACTGAGCCACACCAGCCAGGGCATGGGTTTTTGTTTTGTTTTAAGATTCTACATATAAGTGAGATAATACAGTATTTATCTTTCTTTAACTTATTTCACTTAATATAATACCAGCAAGGACCACCCATATTGTTGCAAATAGTGGGGTTTCATTATTTTTTTATGGATGAATAATATATATTCCACATCCTCAAAAAATTTTATTTATTTATTTATTTTAAAAAGACTTATTTATTTATTATTTTCAGAGAGAGAGGAAGGGAGAGAGTCAGAGAGGGAGAGAAACATCGACGTATGGTTGCCTTTCACCTACCTCCAGCTACAGACCTGGCTGGAGACCTGGCTTGCAACCTGGTTATATGCCCTGGCTGGAAATTGAACCAGCAACCTTTGGGTTCTCAGGCTGGCCCCTTATCCACTGAGCCACCAGCCCGGGCCTATTTATTTTTAGAGAGAGGGGACGGGGGGTCGGGAGGAGGTGGAGAGAAAGGAGAGAAGCATTGATGTGTGGTTGCCTCTCACACTCTTCCAACTGGGGACCTGGACCACAACCTAGGCATATACCTTGATTGAGAATTGAACTGGTGACCCTTTGGCTTGCAGCTGGCACTCAGTCCACTGAACCACACTAGCCAGGGCTGTATTCCACATCTTTATCAATTTATCCATCTGTGCATGCTTAGGTTGTTTTCCGTATCTTGGCTGTTATAAATAATGCTGCTATGAACATTAGGGTTCAACTGCTTTTTCTACATAGCATTTTTGTTTCCTTTGAAATATACCCAGAAGTGAAAGTGCTGATCATGTGGTAATTCAAGTTTTAATTTTTTAAAAAGATTTTATTTATTATTTTCAGAGAGAAGGGCAGGGAGGGAGAAAGAATGGGAGAGAAGCATCAATTTATGGTTGCCTTTCACCTGCCTCCAGCTATGGACCTGGCTGGAGACCTGGCTTGCAACCTGACTGGGGAATCGAACCACCAGCCTTTGGGTTTGCAGGCCAGTGCCAATCCACTGATCCACACCAGCCAGGTAGTTTTAATTTTTTAATGAACCTCCATGCTGTTTTCTATAGTGGCCATGCCGATTTACAACTCGGCCAACAGTGTGTAGGAGTTCCTTTTCTCCACAGCCTTGCCAGCATTTGTTGCTTTTAAGATTAAGAGTAGGCAGAAATATAAGTATAAATTTTTATAACCTTGAATTAGACAGTGGCTCTTAGCTATGACAGTAAATAGATGAGCAACCAAAGGAAAAGTGGATGTTAAATTTTATCAAAATTAACATTTTTTGTGAATCCAAGGACACTCTCAAGAAAGTGAAAAAATAAATCACATACTGGGAGAATATATTTGCAAATCACAGACTATATAAAGAACTCTTACAACTCAACTACAAAAAGGCAAAAAACCAATATAAAATGTGCAAAGGAATTTAATGGACATTTCTTTTTTCTTTCTTTTTTTTTTTTACCAAACACATGCAAAAATACATTTATTAACATACATTATTTTTACACATATTTAAAGTACATACTGGACTTTGAAGAGTTATTACAAAAAATTAAAAATGTGCCAATAGCTTACATAATTATTATAGTTAAATGATTGTATTTTAGATATACTGTAGCAAGATTAAGCAGTTTTTCTTCTTTAATACCGATTTTACTCTGAAATGCTATTTTTGTGAAATATATCACAGAAATGGTGTATTGCAGAACTCACTTTTGTGAAAGTTGTCCTAGAGATAGTGCCAAACCCACAGTAAAAATGGAATTTGATTTTTGAGTCAGAACCTCCCCCCTCAAATAATATAACTCAACTTTGTTTTAAGCCACTGGAACTACAACTGTTTTTGGCATTTTTCATCTTAAATAGTAGGCTGTGTGCAGGTCTTACTTCTTTCAATACCCTCTGTTTTTCCTTTACATGTGTTTTACAAGTTGAAGCCTTCAGAAATAATGGCACTTGCAGTGCTCAGCCGGTCCCCAGAGTAGAAATTATTATGTCTACTAAGTTGAGGTAAAAAAAAAAAAAAAAAAAAATCCCTAGGATTTAAATAATTTTGTATAATGGTATTCTAGGTATTTTTTGAACTTGTGGTTGACTTTCTGTGTGGTCCTAAACTAACCCCTGAACTATTTAAGAGTCTGTTGAGGTAGAGATTAGGTATGTTCACATTTCAATAATAAAGTTTACTATAGCATTAATTCTTTTTCCCAAACATCCCCAATTTGGGGGCCTTCATAACTGGAAATATGTATTTCCACAATCTATTTGAAAGGAATTTCATCTAATTTACATGCTAATATGAGAATATATATTGTCTATGTACACAAATCATATAGTTTAGTAGTTTGCAACTTCCATCCAAATTGGTCTTCATTCTCAGAATCTTTTCTAACCTAAAGATTGACTGATTTTATAACACACCCATGACCACTTGGTTGCTCTTTAAAACATAAATTGCTAACAAAATCTATATATTACACACCCACAAATTAGCACATATTTTGTAACAGTGACTAAGAAAGATAGCATGTCTTCTATGTAATATACATCCACATTTTCTTACTTTTTTCTTCTTCCATAACTGCATTCGATTTTTCTGAGTTATCAGAACATGATTTTTTCCATATTGTGAAATAATTCCAATTTAAGAAAACTTAACCTGCAATAATGCAGGTACAATATACAAAATTATACCTTATTTAGTAAAATCTATTTATAACAAGATCATTGTAAAGCATTCATAAGTTAAAGTTGGTTCTTAACCAACTTTGATTGGTACATTTACCTTTAAGATTATTATTGATAGGTACTTATTCATTATCTATTTTTTCCTTTGTACCTGTGTTCCTATGTTTCTTCATCTTCTTAAAGCAGACCCTTTAGCATCTCTTGCAATGCTGGTTTGGTGGAGATGTATTCTTTTAGACTTCTTTTGTCTGGGAAACTCCTTATTTCACCTTCCATTTTGAATGACTGCCTTGCTGGGTAGAGTATTCTTGGTTGCAGGCCTTTGTTTTTCATTGCTTGAAATATTTTTTGCCATTCCCTTCTAGCTTGTTGTGTTACTGTTGAGAAATCAGCTGATAACCTGATAGGAGCCCCCTTGTATGTTATTACCTATTTCTCTCTTGCTGCTTTTAGGATTCTCTCCTTGTCTTTGAAATTTGCCATTTTCATTATGATGTGTCTTGGAGTGGGCCTATTTGGGTTCATCTTTATTGGGACCCTCTGTGCTTCCTGAACTTGCATGCCTTTTTTTCTTCTCAAGTTAGGGAAGTTTTCTGTCATTACTGTTTCAAACAGGTTTTCTATCCCTTGCTCCTCCTCATCTCCTTTTGGTATCCCTATGATACGGATGTTATTACATTTCATGTTGTCCTGCAGCTCTCTTAAAACCTCTTCATTCATTTTTAGTCTTTTTTCATTTTGTTGTATTGCCTGGGAATTTTTTTCTACATTGACCTCCAGCTTGATAATCCGATCCTCTGCTTTCTCTCGCCTGCTTTTGATTGCATTCTTCATTTCCTCCTGGTTCTTACTGATGTTTTTTTTGTCCTTTATAATGCTTGCGTAGTTCTCAGTAAGTTCCTTGTAGCTTACCTGGAGTTGTTTGTAGTTTTCTTTGAGCTCGATGAGCTCATTAAGTTTCTTTATCATCATTATTTTGAATTCCCTGTCTGATAGGGTGCTTGCCTCTATTTCATTTTGTACTATTCCTGGGGATTCCTCCTTTCCATTTGCTGAGGGTTTATTTCTTTGTCCCCCCATTTTAGGTGGCTCTTGTTTGTTTCTGCTTCTTAGATTGGTCTGCTTTGACTTACAGTCTTAGTGGTGTGACCTTCTGCGGTATAGAGGTGCATTTTGTTTACTTCCTGGATCTGTGCATGAAATTATTATCTTTCATTTGGGG
>PVIW01008650.1:0-58851 GCA_004026585.1 Noctilio leporinus | reverse complement strand
CATCATAAAGGCCATCTATGAGAAACCTGAAGCCAACATCATACTTAATGGACAAAAACTGAAAGCTTTCCCCCTAAGATCAGGAACGAGACAAGGCTGTCCACTTTCTCCACTTCTATTCCACATTGTCTTGGAAGTTCTAGCTATAGCCATCAGAGAAGAAAAAGGAATCAAAGGTATCCAAATTGGAAAGGAGGAAATCATACTGTCATTATTTGCAGATGATATGATAGTGTATATACAAAACATGATTGTCTCCACCAAAAATTTACTCAACCTAATAAGCAAATTTAGCAAAATAGCTGGGTATAAAATCAATATCCAGAAATCAAAAGCATTTTTTTGTATCAATAATGAAACAACAGAAATAGAAGCAAAAAAACAAATCCCATTTACCATAGCAACAAGAAAAATCAAGTACCTAGGAATCAACTTAACTCAGGAGGTAAAAGACCTGTACTCAGAAAACTACAGAACAATGAAGAAAGAAATCAAGGAAGACACAAATAAATGGAAGCATATACCATGTTCGTGGATGGGAAGAATTAACATCATTAAAATGTCCATACTACCCAAGGCAATCTACATATTCAATGCAATCCCAATTAAAATACCAATGACAGACTTCACAGAAATAGGAAAAATACTTCAAAAATTTATATGGAGCCAGAAACGCCCAGGAATAGCCACAGCATTCTTGAAAAAGAAGAACAAGGTAGGAGGAATCACAATACCGGACTTCAAACAATACTACAAGTCTACTGTCATCAAAACAGTATGGTAGAGGCATAAGAATAGACATATCGATCAATGGAACAGGATAGAGAGCCCAGAAATTAACCCAGGACTCTATGGTCAACTCATATTTGACAAAGGGGGAAGGAACGTCAAATGGAATGAAAACAGTCTCTTCAACAAATGGTGTTGGGAGAATTGGACAGCAACAGGCAAAAAGATAAAACTAAACCACCAACTTACACCATACACCAAAATAAACTCAAGATGGATGAAGGATTTAAACATAAGCAGTGCCACCATAAAGGTCCTGGAGAAAAATATCGGCAGTAAACTTTCGGATATCCAACTCACAGATATGTTTACTGATACTTCACCAAAGGCAAAGGCAATAAAAAAATGAATCAACAAATGGGACTATATCAAATTGAAAAGTTTCTTTTCAGGTAAAGAAAATATCCGCAAAATTCAAAGGGAACCAACTGTATGGGAAAACATAATTGCCAATGATACCTCAGACAAGGGTGTGATCTCCAAAATATATAAAGAACTAATGTGACTCAACACCAGGGAGACAGACAGCCCAATTTAAAAATGGGCAAAGGAACTGAACAGACAACTCACTAAGAAAGATATGCAAAGGCCCAGAGGCATATGAAAGAATGCTCAACATCACTAGTCATTAGAGAGATGCAAATTAAAACTGCATTAAGATACCACCTCACCCCTGTCAGAATGTCAATCATCAACAAATCAACAAACAACAAGTGTTGGCGAGGATGCGGGGCAAAGGGAACCCTCATACACTGTTGGCGGGAATGTAGGCTGGTTCATCCACTGCGGAAAACAGTATGGGGTTTCCTTAAAAATCTAAAAATGGAACTGCCTTTTGATCCAGCATTTCCACTAGTTGAACTATACCCAAAGAATCCTGAAACACCAATTCATAAGAACCTATGCACACCTATGTTCATAGTGGCACTATTTACAATAGCCAAGTGCTGGAAACAGCTTAAGTGCCCATCAGTGGATGATTGGATCAAAAAACTTTGGTACGTTGACACAATGGAATTCTATATAGCAGAAAGAAAGAAGGAACTTGTACCCTTTGCAACAACATGGATGGAACTGGAGAGTATCATGCTTAGTGAAATAAGCCAATCAATGAAGGACAAATATCATATGATCTCACCCATTACGGGACAATAATGAGCAAAACTAACAACAAGCAAAACAGAACCAAGTATATGAATAAAAGGAATAGGCCTTCAGTGGTCACGGGGAGAGGGTTTTGGGAATGGGGGAGGCAGACCAAGAAAGGGTAGCAGCTTAGACAAGAACGTAGTATAAAGGAACCATGGACATGGAGAACAGATGGGATTGACTTTGGGGGGAATGGGTGGGTGGGGAGGGGGACAGAGGGGAGCAAAAAGGGGATGAATCTAATACAACAACAATAAAATTTTTAAAAAATTGAAAAAAGTAAATTTAAAATTAAAAAAAAAAAGCCTCTTGAAATACTGTAAACTTCAGAATGGGAAGTCTTGGTCTTATATGCAAAAGCACCTGTTCTAGTTTTAAGTTTTGTTACTGTTTTAAGATTTGCACAGTGTGTAACCTATGGGGAAGTGGTTTGAAATACAGATACTGGGTCCTGGCCAGGTAGCTCAGTAGTTTAGAATATTGGTCCAATATTGATTTTCTCTCTCTTTTAGAAATCAATATTTCTTTTTAAAGATATACAGATACTGAAAGTTTTGGATTTCCTTAGTATAAGAAACCATATACTTCAAAGTCTAGAATCTAGTAGGCTAGCTATACCCCATTTTTAAATGGTTGTTAACGTATCTACATAATCATCTTGATTTTACCTCATGGCCTAAAAAGCCAAAATAGTTTGCTGACCCATGGACTAAAGGAATACTGTACAATAAATATTGACAGTATTTTGTTTAATGTCTGAAGAGTTGACTGAGGTCAGGGCTGGGTTACTTATGAGTATATTAATTGTTTTACTTCTAGATTCCTCAAATTAACCATTATTCCCTCTATAGAGTAGGTCTGATCAGAAATGTTTTGTAGAAAATAGGTGTATTATTAACTGGAGCATGCATTCTCTTTTCTAGGCATTTTTATATTTAGGTAATATAGAAGGTGTGTGTCTGTTGAAAATTATTGCTGTGTAACAAATTATCCCCAAAATTGCTACTTGAAACAAATACCTCACACCCTTTTTTCTTTCAGTTTTATTGAGATGCAGTTGACAGTTAGCACTTTTAAGTTTATGGTGTGAAACATGACATGTCTTGCCTACATTGCAAAAATGATTACCACAGTATGTTTGGTTTAGTTAACGTCCATCCATCACCTCATTTAGTCCCTCTACCCCCAATTTTTTTTCTTAGTGATGAGACTAGGATTTATTTTCAAATATATTCAGCAGTGTTAACTGTAGTCATCATGTTTTATATAAAATTCCCAGTAATTAGTTTTATACCTGAAAGTTTTTGTGCCTTTTGATCACCTTTTATCCAATTTTCACACGTCTTTCAAGAGTTAAGAATTTATGAGCGGTCTGGGCTCAGGGTTCCTAATGAGGTTGTATTGTGGCAAGATGTTGGAAGGAGCTGCAGTCACCTGAAGGCTTGACTGGACTTGTCAGGTCCACTTTTCAAGAGGACTTAACATGACTTTGCCAGGGACCTCAACTTCCTTGCTGACTGGTGGCGGGCAAGGCAGGACATCTTAATTGCTCACCATATGAACCTTTTCTTCAGGCTTTGTAAGTGTCCTCATGACATGACTCTAGGCTTTCCCCAGTGGTCTAAAAGAAAGCCAGGAGAAAGCCACAGTGACTTTATATTAAGTTCAGAAATCACTTAAGTCATATTCTGTTTGTTAGAAGTATATTATTAATTGTGCTAAGTCAAGAAGAAACTTAGACTCTATAGTATTTTTCGTTTGTTTTTTAAAATCAGAAGATACCATAAAATTTGGACATATTTTTTTAACTGTCTTTCAGTGGTGATAGCGGTAGAAGCAGGGGGTTGCATGTGCTTTGGGAGCATGAATGGAGTCTGTCTTGTTTGATTGGGTTACATATAGTATGTTAGATGTTGCCAGCTTTTCTCAGTAAGTAGTAGAATGAAGTTGTATGAGTATATGTGTTTTGGGTGGAAGTAAGAGTACTGGTTTATTTGTGGTGGTATATTTTTGTGTGTATTTTGTTGGTGTAAGAGAGTATGTTTGAAGAACATGTGCATTTGAGTGATGTGTGTGCATACTTGCACTGGTTGGACTTCAGGGTTGTGTGAGGGATATGATTAGATATGTGTGTGTGTCTGTTCAAAAGAATATGTGCTGCCAGAGTATGAAATGAAGCTGAGGCAGGATGACACTGGAATGTTGTTTTATATGGAAGGAAGGCTGATTGTTGGGAAAGGTCAGGTGGAGGTTTCATTTGAAGGCCTCCAGGAGAGGCCACATCTCTGCTTTTAGGAGCTGCCTTTGCCCTCAATTGGTATTATTTAGGTGCACATACAGACACAGGTATGTGTATACATATATGAATTTTATTTGGATGGCCTTGCTACACAAGCCTGTGGAGTTCATCTTACCAAAGCCACCCCTTTTAGTCTGCCCCCATCAATTCGCTCAGGGAATTGCTTGAGGTTGCCAAACTCGCTTAGTAGTCAAATTTTCAAGCTGGGCCCAATAGATTTAGCTATGAAGGAGATTGAACAAATCTTTGTATTATAAAGACTTAACTTCTTCCTCCTGGAACATATTTTAAAAACATCTTTTTTCTTATTGGGCTTTAAAGTGAAGATTTTGAATTCAAAGCTGTTGTTCAAGGTGACACAGAAGAAACACTTCTCTCAATCCTATATACTAGACATGGATAATTTTTTCTTAAAGATTTTAATTTATTATCTTTTAGAGAGAGGGAAAAGGAGAGAGACATCAGTGTATGGTTGCCATACACCTGTCTCCAGTGAAAGACCTGGCTTACAACCTGGCTATGAGCCCTGGCTGGGAATTGAACCAGTGCCACCAGCTGGGGCTAGACATTGATAATGCTCAAGATAATATTTTCCAGAACCTCACATTTTTGAAAAGAGTGTGAGAACTATTTTTGATCACAAACATATTAGGTTGGCCAAAAACTTCACTTTTTTCCATAAGATGGCTCTGGTAGTGATTCGTTGTCTTTAACCTCATTCAAAACAATTGTTAGATTGTATTGTGACAGCTGTCATATCAACATGCATTAAAAAATAACATCAAAATTTGTGAATTTTTGTATAGCCATTTTAATATTGAAGATTGAAGAAAATAAGCAACATTTTCAGCATATTACGCTTAAGAAAGGCAAAAATGCAACTGAAATGCAAAAACAAACTTTTGCAGTATACGGAGAAGGATCTATGACTAGTTTAACTTGTCAAAAGTGATTTACGAAGTTCATGTTTGAGATTTCTTCCTGGTCAGTGCTGTGTAGTCAGGTCTGCCAGTTGTTGTTGATAGCAATCAAATAGAGGCATTAATTGAGAACAATCAATGTTATACCATGGGGGTGATAGTCAACGTACTCAAAAATAATCCAAATCAAGTGTGGAAAATCATTTGCACCAGCTCGATTATGTTAATTGCTTTGATGTTTGGTTCCACATAAATTAAGCCCCCTCACCCCCCAAAAATCTTGACCATATTTCCACATGCGATTCTCTACTTAATCGTAATGAAAGCATTCCATTGTTAAACCAAATTGTGACAGGTGATAAAAATTGTCTACTTTACACTGTGAAATGGAGGAGATCATGGTGCAAGAGAAATTAACCACCACCAACCATGCCAAAGGATGGCCTTTGTCTAAAGATGATGGTATGTATACAGTGGGATTGGAAAGGGAGGTCCTTTACTATGTGCTCCTTCCAGAAAACGAAACAGTTAATTCCAGCAAGTACTGCTCCCAATTAGACCAATTTAAGTAGCATTCATTGAAAAGCATCCAGAATTAGTCAACAGAAAACACATTATCTTTCATCATGATAATGCAAGACTGCATATTTTGGTGACTGGGCAAAAATTGTTATAGCTTGGCTGGGAAGTTCTGATTCATCCACCATATTCACCAGACATTGCCTTTTCAGATTTTCAAAATCTGAAAGGATTTACAAAACTCTTAATGGGAAAAATGTCAATTCCCTGGAATACTGAAAAAGGCACCTGGAACAGTTCTTTATTCAAAAAAGTTTTGGGGGGAAGGGAGTATAAGGGATTAAATGGTAATGGAAAAAATACAATAAAGATTATTTTTTAAAAAAAGATAAGCCCTGGATGGTGGCTCAGTGGATAGGTGCCAGCCTGCGAACCCCAAGGTCACTGGTTCGATTCCCCAGTCAGGGCACATAACCAGGGTGTAAACCAGGGTGTAAGCCAGGTCTCCAGCCAGGTCCTTAGCTGGAGGCAGATAAAGGCAACCATACATTGATGCTTCTCTCCCTGCCCTTCTCTCTGAAAATAATGAATAAAATCTTCATTAAAAAATAAAAATAAAAAAGATAAAAGGTTTTGAGAAAATGGAATTATGAAGTTGCCTGGAAGATGGCAGAAGGTAGTGGAACAAAGTGGAGATGAAGTCATTGGTGAAAATGAAAAAGGTGTTTTAGTTTTACTTAACTGAACTTTTTGAGCAACCTAATCCTTAAAATTTATTTTGAGAAATTAAGTACATAAGCCAAAACTCAATTTAAGATGAATAGGCAGGCTCTGGCTGGTGGCTCAGTGGATAGGCGCCCACCGGTGAACCCAAAGTTCACTGGTTCAATTCCCAGTCAGGGCACATAACCAAGTTGCAAGCCAAGTCTCCAGCCAGCTCTATAGGTGTAGGCAGGCGAAAGGCAATCATACATTGGTGTTTCTCTCCCTTTCTTCCTTCCTCCCTGCCCTTCTCTCTAAAAATAATAAAATCTTTTAAAAAATGAAATAAAATTAATAAGCAAGTTAAAAATATAAATCCTGTAATAATTCCTCTGTAATAAGATGCACTAATGGAGGCAGCAATGGAGAGGGGAAGATGGAATGATCTTGGATATGGATATTGCATTACACCTGAATGGAAATGGTAGGTGTGACTATTTTTGGGGTAAAAGTAGAATTGGCATTTCTTTGTGGCCATTTTAAGTCATTTTAATTTAGCCAAGTGTTTGGATACTGTTCAAGACATAACCCAACTTACAACTTAAATGCTGAATTTTGAATTCTTGTAGTTGATAAGAGAAGAATCAGAGACAGCTTGAAAATTAACAACCTGAGATTCTGCAAGTTTCAGATGGGATCTTAGCCAGTCATCCTATTCTTATGTACTTCTATATAAACTGCTATTTGCTGAACCAGTCATAACCATGGGATCTACTCATCTTCTGAAATTGCATACAGATATTTATTCTTGTGTGTGTGCTTTTTTCTGAGTAGGTTACTAGTTTTTATCACATTCACAAAAACTTCCAAGAAAGACCCAACCCACCCATGGTAAGAACTCCTGAAGAATATTCGAAGTACATACAGTGTTCTTTATCTGTTTCCTCAGCACTTAAATAGTGAATAAATATGTTTCAGGGACACAAGTCTGGTATTTTTGTGGACAAAATTCCTTTTGAGCCCCAAAACAACAGAACAGAATGCACAGCATTTTAAGATTACTTGCCCTGGATAACTTAAATTTTTTATATTTTAAACACTTTTTTAAGGTATTTGTTAGATATATGGGTAGATAATGTCAGCCATCTCCCTAAAACTGTAGGATTGTGGGGGATCCCCGACCTGCAGAGATCCCTTGATGCCACGGATGAATTGAATACTTCCCAGGCAGCTTGTGCTAGGAGCATAAGGCCAGCTCGTGTCTGATAGACAAAAGCCCTGTTTGCCACCTGTAAAGGTTTTTATTGATTACACAAGGTTGGGGGTATATGTACACACCATAAATTATTACCATAGAAGAATATTCAAAAGGAAGGGAGTTAAGTTTAGATAAGGTAACGCCAAGAACTCCAGGTGGTCATTACAATTTTAGGGAGGGTGAAGGTTTTAACATTTTGCAGGGGCGATAACTAAGTCTAGGAAGTTTATGCCACAGGTGCAGATTTCAAAGGACCTATGGAATGTCCTCAAGGCCAGATTCTGAACCGGGGCCTCCCTTGAGGCCTGTATGCACCCAGCTTTCCCAGATCTCTAGTCAGGTCTTACAGGCTTGGCCTGGCCTGTTGCGGGGGAGGGGGGCGGTGCTCTATGCCCCGATGCTTTCCCAAGGTGACTCTGACATAGGATAAATGTTCATGAAAGTTAACTATTTCAGAATAAGTAGGGGGTGTGGATCAAGTCTGACTTTATAATATTAAATTATTTTCAAATCAATTCAGTTTTTTTTTTTTTAATTAATTTCTGGTTGTATTATACTTGCCCCATTTCTCCCTCATTGCTCTCCCCTGCCCCACCCACCCTATCCCCTCTCCCACAGTCAGTCTGCACCTTGTCCATGTCCATGGGTCATTTATACTAATTCCTTAACTAAATTCTTCCCCTTCTTTCTCCCCTTCCCCTCTCACCTCTGGTCACTGTCAATTTGTTCTTTGTTTCCATGCCTCTGGTTCTGTTTTGCTCATTTGTTTGTTTTGCTCATTAGTTTCCTGTATTAGGTGAGATCATATAGTATTTCTGTTTTGCTACCTGGCTTATTTCACTTAGCATAATATTCTCCAGTTCTGTCCATGCTGTCGTAAAAGGTAAGGGTTCGTTCTTGCTGCATAAGATTCCATTGTGTAAATGTACCAGTTTTTTGATCCATCATCCACTGATGGGCACTTAGGTTGTTTCTAGCACTTGGCTACTGTAAATAGCACTGCTATGAACATAGGGGTGCATAGGTTCTTCTGAATTGGTGTTTCAGGGTTCTTTGGGTATAATCCTAACAGTGGAATTGCTGAGGCAAAATGCAGTAAAAATGGAACTGCATTTTGCCTCAGCAATTCCACTTCTAGGATTAGTTTTTTGAGGAAATTCCATACTGTTTTCCATAGTGGTTGCACCAGCCTGCATTCCCACCAACAACAGTACACCAGGGTTCCCTTTTCTCTACATCCTCATCAGCACTTGTTTGTTAATTTGTTAAAGATGGTCACTCTGACAGGTGTGAGGTGGTATCTCATTGTGGTTTTAATTTGCATTAATTTGCATTTCTCTGATGGCTGATAATGTTGAGTATCCTTTCATATGCCTATGGGCCCTCTGTATTTCCTCCTCAGAAGTGTCTGTTTAGGTTCTTTGCCCATTTTTTAATTGGGTTGTCTGTTCATGGTATTGAGTCATGTAAGTTCTTCATATATATTTTAAAGATCAAACTCTCGTTTGAGGTGTCATTGGCAAGTATGTTGACCCATCTGGTTGGTTCCCTTTTCCTTTTACTGATGTTTTCTTTAGCTTATCAGAAACTTTTCAGTTTGATGTAGTCCCATTTCTTTATTTGTGTCTCTATTTCCCTTGCACTAAGAGAAATATCAATGAAAATATTGCTGTGGGGGATGTCTGCAATTTTTTGCCTATGTTTTCCTCTAGGACTTTTATGGTTGCACAACTTATGTTTAAATCTTTTATCTATTTTAACTTTACTCTGGTGTATGGTGTAAGTTGGTGGTCTACTTTCATTTTTTTTTGCATGTCTCTGTCCAATTCTCCCAACAGCACTTGTTGAAAAGACTATTTTCACTCCATTTTAAACTTCTTCCCGCTTTGCAGAATATTAATTGAGCATAGAGGCTTCGATTTATTTCTGAGCTCCCTATTCTATTAATCTGTATATTTGTTCTTAATGCCAGTACCAGACTATTTTGATTAGTGGCCTTATAATATAGTTTGATATTCCGTATTGTGTATTGTGATTCCTTCTACTTTGTTGTTCTTTTTTAAGATTGCTGATGAGGCTATTCATGGTCATTTTTGGTTCCAGGACATTTCACTAGTTGTTACCAGTCTATGTAGACTTTCCGTTGCTTCTTGGTTCAGTTTTTGGAAGAAGTTTCCAGAAATTTGTCCATTTCACCCATGTTTTCAAATTTCTTATCATATAGTTGTTCATAGTAATTTCTTACAATCCTTTGTATTCCCATGGTATCAGTTTTGATTTCTGCTCTTTTGTTTCTGATTTTATTTATTTGGGTCTTCCTCTTTTTTTTTTTTTTTTTTTTAATTAGTCTGGTTAAAGGCTTGTCAGTTTGGTTTATCTTTTCAAAGAACCAGCTCCTGGATTTATTGATCCTTTGAATTGTTCGTCTAGTCTCTATGTTATTTAATTCTGCTCTAATATTGCTTATTTCCTTCTTTCTACTTGTCCTAGGCTTTGTTGTTGCTTCTCTAGTTCTTGTAGCTGTAAGGTTAGGTTGTTTCTCTGAGCTTCTAACCTTTTTCATAAGCCTGTATTTCCGTGAGCTTCCTTATCAGGACTGCCTTCACAGTGTTCCATAGGTTTTGGGCTGTTGTGTGTTCCTTTTTATTTGTTTCCAGAAACGATTTTGATTTCTTCCTTTATCTCATTGTGAATCCACTTGTTATTTAATAGCATGTTATTCAGTTACCATGAATTTGAATGTGTTTGAGCTTTTTCCTTTAGGTTGGTCTCTAGTTTCAAGACATTTAGATCTGAGAAGATGCTTGCTATAATTTCAATTTTCTTGAGTTTGCTGAGGCTTGGTTTGTGTCTTCCATGTGTCTATCTTTGAGAAACTTCCATGTGTATTTGAAAACAATGTTTATTTTGCTTCTTTGGGAAGGAAGGTTCTATGTATAGCGATTAAATTCGTTTGATCTAGAATGCTATTAAATGCCACAGTATCTTTGGTGTTTCTTTGCTTGGAAGATCTGTTGATTGTTGACAATCGGCAGTTAGAATCCCCTATTATGAGTATGTTGCTATTGATACTCTTGAGGTTCTCCAAGATTTTCCTTATATATTTGTGTGCTCCTATGTCGAGTGCATATATGTTTACAAGGGTTATATCTTCCCCCTTAAGTATTATGAAGTGACCTTCTTTGTCTATTTTTTTTCACCTTTTTTGTGAAGTCTATTTTGTCTGATATGAGTATTGCTACCCCAGCTGATAACCTTATCAGAGCTTCCTTGTATGTTATTAAGCTGTTTCTCTTGTTGCTTTTAGGATTCTCTCTTTGTCTTTGAATGTTGCCATTTTAATTGTAATGTATGTTCTTTGGGTTCGTTGATACATGTTTATTGGGATCTTCCACGCTTTCTGGACTTGGTTGACTTCCTCATCAAGTTAGGGAAGTTTTCTGTCATTACTTTTCCAAGCAGGTATCCCTTGCTCCTCATCTCCTTCTGTGGTGTACCTATTATATGGATATTATGATGTTTCATGTTGTCCTGCAGTTCTCTTAAAACCTCTTCATTCTTTTTTGGTCTTTGTTTTGTTCCTCTGGGAATTTTTTTCTACATTATCCTCTAGTTCACTGATTTGATCCTCTGCTTGATCTAGCCTGTTTTTGATTCCTTCTACTGTGTTCCTCAATTCAGAAATTGTATTCTTCGTTTCCTTCTGGCACTTAACTGATAGTTTCTTTGTTATTTTTAATGCTCGTTTAATTCCCAGTAAGTTCATTGTAGCTTCCCTAGAGTCCTTCATAGTTCCCTTAGGGTTGTTTGTATTTTTCTTTGAGCTTGCTGAGCTCATTGAGCTTCTTTATAATCATTATTTTAAATTCAATGTCTTATAGTTTTTGCTTGCCTCTTTTTCATTTAGCAATCTTTCTGGCGATTCCTCCTTTCTTTCTGAAGGGGATTCTTAGTCTCCCCATTTCAGGTGACTCTTGTTTGTTTGTGCATATTAGATTGATATTCTTTGACTTCTTGTCCTTGTGGAGTGACCTTCCGTGTTAGGAGACTTGTGGAATTCAGTGGTGCATTCTCCTTTATCTCCTGAAGTTAATGCTCTTAGGATGTCCATTATGCCATTTTTGGGGCTATCTGGTTGGACTTGGATTTTGGTCATTGAATTTGTCTTTGGTGGACCCCTTCCTCCAGCTAGGTCACTGAGAGTCACTCCACCCACCACATCTTACACAGTGTTGTAGAGATGCACTTTCTTTACTTCCTGGATCCACGTCCAAGACGTTAGATCATGTTCCTAACATGGCCTACTCAGCCTGTAGGGGACTACCAGGGATCCACTATAGTTGTCTCCTTCAGCTGTTAATCTAATCAATCTGTGATCAGACTCAAGCACTGCTGGGGAGGTTGGGGGCTGTTGCTTCCCCTCAGGCTAATTAATGCCACTTAGAGAACAGTGGTGTGCCAGTCACTTTGGGATGAAGCAGCTTCTTGTGTTCTATCCATGGTTATAAGGCTTCTCTCCATCTACTGTTCAATTTGTTATTCCAGATGGTTTCTCCACAATTAAGTTGTAATTGTGGGTTGGTACTTGGAGAAATTGGTGTAGATCCACTTACTCCTCCACCATCTTGGATCCTCAATTCAGTTTTTTTGTTTGTTTATTTTTTAAGATTTTATTTATTATTTTTAGAAAGAGGGGTAGGGAGAGAGGGAGAGAGACATCAGTGTATGGTTGCCTTTCTCCTGCCTCCAGCTATGGACCTGGCTGGAGACCTGACTTATAACCTGGTTATGTGCCATCGATGGGGAATCAAACCATGACCTTTTTGGGTTCACATGCCAGTGCCTGTCCACTGAGAGTATTAACATTCTTGAACAGCATTTATAAACATGCAGCTGGAATAAAATTGCCCTTGGAATTGTAATGTGTAAGACATGTAAACTCATTACCCTATTGCTTATTAACTCAGACTTACTTATCTGAGACACTTGCCACATGTTGGAGTAAAATATGAAAGCAGTGAACCAAAACTTCCTTGTTAATAGAATGCCCCCACCATTGCACTCTCCTCACAAGAAAACACACCATTACTCATCCGTTAGTTCAGTGGTGAAATGGATGGACCGCCAAAGTAAAATCCTATGAAAGTTAGAAATGCAATGAATATAAACAGGAAAAACAATGTGAAACTGGGAGGTATGTTTCAATTTACTTCTTCAAGAAACATCTGGCCCTGGCTGGTAGCACAGTGGTTAAGGCGCCAGCCTGCGAACCCAAAGGTCGCAGGTTCGATTCCCCAGCCAGGGCACATAACCAGGTTGCAAACCAGGTCTCCAGTCAGGTCTGTGGCTGGAGGCAGGTGAAACGCAACCATACATTGATGTCTCTCTCCCTCTCTGCCTCTCTCCCTTTCCCTCTTTCTAAAAAAATAATGAAATAAAATCTTTAAAAAAAAAAAAGAAAAGAAACATCTGTTTACACATTGCCTAACACTACATGACAACCGCTCTAGGTTTCTATAAAGTCACATTATAACTATAAATCCAGGCTATATCTTTAAAGGTTTGAAGATCTTGTTTATTCTTTACAGTCCGTTTGAAACCTGTCTTCCTCCACTGTTTTATCACACCAACTAAACCTATTCTCTTGGCATGAAACTTAGATATATTTTACACTTTTTTTTTTAAGTATTTATCCTACTGTGGCTCATTATGATTCCTGTTTTACTTATTTTCATTTTCTTACAGCACTAGTAGGGAGTCACTTTTACATTTAAGAGATTCCTAGGTGTGTATAGATTTGGAACCCTATCCTTCCTGGTAGGGAGCACAAGCCAGAGACAAGCGCCGGTTTTTTTCTAAAACACTATCGATATCCTCTCTCAGCAGTACAGCTCTGCACAGACAATTGGGGTTTCTGGCAAGATCCTATTGATCCACAGGTGGCTTTTCAGGAGCTTAGGTGCCACATGAAAGTTTGGATGTCAGACTCCTGGTCCAGACCATAGTCGTTGCAGCCTTGGATCTTGGACCGTGGATACCTCCTTACAACTCAACAGAGTGGGGGATGACTCTATGCTGTACCTCCCCAACACTTGAAACTACTTGTTCTCCTTATCACTTATTTATTTTAAACATTTTTCTTTTTTTTAACTCTATGGGATAGTTGGTTCAGTTTTGCCAAAGCCGAATTAATCATCAAGGGGTTCATCATATTCTTCAGTAGCTGAAAAAGCTCAATGAAATTAATTCTATTATTATTCACAAAGTAAAATGATAATTCATGAATATTATTTAGAATGTTGTGCTTTTGGTAAAAATTAGGAATTGAATCCACCAGTTCTTTCAGGAGAAGATGAGTCATTTGTTGGGTAGGAAACTCTTCTTCTGTGATTCTTTTTTTTTTAAACTTGATTAGCTGCCTCTGGCATGAACTCCAACCAGGGATCTAACCAGCAACCTTTCTGTGTGTGTGGGACCACACCCCAATCAACTGAACTACCTGGCCAGGGCACAGCCCTATGATTCAGAATTTAATGGTTAGCCTAATATGTCTTCCTTCACCCATACTCCTCTATCACAAATATATTTCCTAGCTTCTGTTTGAAGGAGAGGTTTTTGCTCTTGAATTGCGGTATCGTCATTCCCATGCAATATAAAATTTCATGCTAACAGATTGAATTTGATTATTTATGTGTTCAGGTCTTGAAGTTTTCCTTATTGGATTTAAGTTTGGGATGTGTATACATACTGAGATAACATGGCTGTAGCTTATTTATTACCAATTAAATAAAGGAAGATGTTTTAAATGAATTTTTATGATTGGTGGATTTAATACAGTAATAACTCAATTACAAGAACAATTGTCTTTAACAGACAGTTGGAGAGGAGATGCTGAATTAGTGGTTAAAAATTGAATGCATTGTAATTTGCTTCTGAAACAATTATATTCTCAATTCTGGAATATTATTTTAAGTTCATTTCTATCCCTCAGAATGAGGGCTGAGTATGGGTGTGAATGACTCTTACATTAACAGCAGCCACAATGGACAATTCCTAGGGTTAACAGAAATAGCTTAACTATAGGACAGTATCATTGAACCATATCATAAAGATTGGCATGGCTGGAGAGGGCTGGAACTGCTCTGCATACTTCTCCAGGGATTCTTAACTGGAATAGTAGCTTAAAGTAATGAGGAGACTAAACTGTTTTTCATCTAGTGTGTTCAATAATATGAGAAATATGGAATACCATTTTTTGAAAATACTTTTTAAAAACTTTGGCATTGGGCAGATTTACTTTTCTGGGAAATTCACTCATGAAACACCCACTGGTGGTGCTCAATTAAGTAAGATAACAATTAATGTTTGTCTTTTTTTGTTGTTGGACTACTTATGTAGCATCTATCAACCCTCTGAGACATATTGGTATAAAACTTGGAAAAATATTCTTTGTTTTTACTAAAAGTTTTTAATAACTTGACTTTGCTTTATGAATATGTATATGTGTGAATGTGAAAACCAAAATAACTTATGCTTTGCCCCCCAGGTGTTTATTTGGGTAGTTCCAACATATTATCCTCAGCCATATTGAGAGAGATATAGGACAGGTATTCTCTTTTGATGGTTGGGACAACTGAAACTGAAAACTAGTTCTTTGTTACATGTCATTCTGCGAATTGATAAAAAGAACTGGGGCTAAAATTTTGCTTTCTTAACTAACACCTGACACCCTTCACAAGGCCAATTACATTCAGATAAAGAAATAGAGCAAGCAGATTATCTCCATAAATATTGCGAACCCTCTATAAAGCAATAGTCTATCTCAAATTCATTATTTGAGTTTGCTGAATCCCTTCAGATTTTTATTGTATCATCCAAAGTGCTAAATAGTTCTCCAGCTATCCTTTCCAGTTTGTCACCTATCTTCTGATTTTTTTAAACCTTGCTCATTTGGATTAGTTGGGTAATTTTTAAAAGTTAGTTGATAGTAGGTTTTTGAGGAGTTGTTTAAATCAGAGCCTTTAAAAGGTCTTACTTCATTATTGTGCCTAAATTTCATTCTCTTCTTTCTCAATCTCTTTACTGAGATTGAGACAGTACATGGGTATGCAGCCCAGTAGACTTCTGATTTATTTATTTTTAACTTTTTGAAATGGGTATAATTTAAATACAAAAGTAGAGACAGCAGTGTCCCTGCCTATCATCCAGTTTTGATAGTTACCCTATTGGCAAGCTTGTTATTCTACAAAAATATTATAAAAGTTATCAGCAAACAGTTGGGTCAACATCATTATTCATTGGGAAATTTCAAATTAAAATAACTACATTGAGATTCTACTATAAACCAGCTAGAATGGCTCAAAATAAAAACACTGACCCTATCAAGTGTTGTTGAGGATGTGGAACAGTTGGAATGCCCATATTTGGCTGAGGAAATGTAAGATGATACAATCACTTGGAAAAAGAGTTTGGCAGTTTCTTTCTTTCTTTTTCTTTTTTTAGATTTTATTTATTATTTCCAGAGAGAGGCAGAGAGAGAGAGAAACATCAGTGTGTGGTTGCCTTTTCACCTGCCTCCAGTCACAGACCTGGTTGGAGACCTGGCTTGCAACCTGGTTATGTGCCCTCGCCTGGAATTGAACCAGCGACCTTTGGGTTTGCAGGCTGGTGCCTATCCACTGAGCCACCCAGCCAGGGCAGCAGATTCTTATAAAGTTAAATATACATAGGTATTTTAGCCAAGAGAAATGAAAGCTATATCTACACAAGGACTTTTATAGGAATGTACAAAATGTATAAAAAATGTACAGTAAAGTGGGTAAATAAAACACAAAGCAACACGGATAAATCTCCGAAATATTTTGCTCAATGAAAAAAATAACACAAAATGAAGATTATATGCCATATAATTACATTTATGTTGAACTCCAGGAAAAGTCTAATTTAATCCATAGTGACAAAACAAATTGATGGCCTCTGGAGCTGGGAATAGGGACACAAAGGAACCTTGATTGGGTATTGTGATTATACCCTGTCCACATGTGTCAGAATGTAAACTAAACTTTTAAATTGTACTCCATTAAAATTTATTCTCTACAAAAATTGGCCAAGTCAGCAAACCTCAGCACTTGTTTGTTACTCTTTCTAGCCCTCTTTGTTCCTTTGTGTGTCTCACAGGTGGCAAACAGAAGGCCTTCTGGCCAAATCCAGCCCTCCACCTATATTTTATCCACCATCACCTTGTTTCTACCTGGCCCACTTAACTGTTAAGGAGTAGTTACATTTATGCAGCCCTAAAATTACACTTAGCCCTTTGAAGGCAACTGTGAGGCTGCCTGGCGAAAATGAGTTTGATACCGTGGATGGAGGAAGAACCTGCAGCTGTAAGCAAGCAGGGTGTAGACTGCTTGCCTTTAGTTCTTTTAGAGCTATGGAGAGGGCTAAAGTCAGTAAGAACAGTTTCTTTCTCTGTTCAGAGCTCCACCAAGGGCTGCTTAATCTTCTTTGGAACATACTTTGGCTCTTGTGTACACACACACACACACATACATACACACAATACATACAACAGAGGGGCAGAATATCTCCAGATTGTTACAGAGGTTGAAATCTTTTCTCTTTCCTTCTTCAGAATACCAGGAAAACATATACTATGTTCTAAGACCACTTTATGTAACTGACATCAATCATCATTCCTCCTGGCATTTTTACCTCTGGCCACAAAATGTTTGTGAAGATGAGGTATGCCTTTAGAACACAGCGGTCTTCTGTTGAGGCATTAGGTTAGGAAATACATTCTGAGAAAATGTACTCATTATAATGAGATCCAGAGCTCCCACTTTTCTTACGTACCACCCAGCTTTTGTTAATGAATATGCTGTCTGGAATATAAAACTAATTGGAATAGGATGTAAAGATTCATCATTTTGTACAACTGACAAAATTAAGAGTATTTTATTGCTTCTGTAGCTGGTCTATAATAGTTTTTTTAGTACAGTGCTTAGGAGTAAGATAGCCTAAAGAATATTTATTTGTTCCTAAAAACTTCTCAATTCTAAGGGCTGAAAAAAGTGTGGGGTCTTATGGTGGCAGCTCCAGTGAAGCTACTTTAGAAACAAAATAAATAATGGTAGTATACGTAACCAGGCTTCATGGGGTTTGGCTGCTCATTGCTATGTATACACATAACACAAAGATTTGTGTGGAAGGAAATAGGTTTTATTAACAGGGTTTCAGGGAGAGGGTGCTGGGAGCATCCCTGCTCTGAACCCTCTTCCACAAGACATACACCCTCCCTTGCTCCCAGAAAGACCAAAGATCACTAGCCTAAGCCACACCCAGAAATTCCCTGTTATTGCTTATGTGCCCTTTTAGAGCTTAAACCGCCTATGCAAACAGGTCACCATCCTCTCTGGGGTATGCACTTGTGGGTTTCAGAGTTGCCATCATCTTGCAGCAGCTCGCTCACTCTCTCAGTGTCTGGGGTGTGCTGCCTTATCACCACCGTTGTAGGGGAGGCTCTCCCTCTACAAAGAACTTCCCAGCTCATGTCTCCCTGCACTGCTCTGAGGGTGAGGAAAAAGAAGCAATCCAGGACCCATTTGCTCAGCTGTACTGGGTTGTAGTGTCTCAAAGGCTGAAGCTCAGTGAGGCATGTATCCCTGTGTGGGACCCTACCTCCAAGGAGCTGGCTTCCAACCATGCAGGTCCTAAGCCCCATGGGGACCCAGCACCTGCCAGTCCCATGAACACTCCCGCTGTGCTCCTTCCTGTTCTTGCTGGGCAAAGCAAGGAGCCAAAAGAGTGAGGCTCTGCCTGCCTGCAATTTAAAAGTCCTTTCCCAGAATTCCATATACTTTGGAACCTGGGGGAATGTCCAGCTTTTCAACCAGTGAAGACCAGTGTCAGCTATATTTTCCTTTGCCCCTCTTCCAGCCACTGTTGTACACAGGAGAATTGCTTTGGTTTACAGTTTGCCTTGAGCAATTTTTCTGCTCCAGTGGCTCTCTCCCTTTAGAGAAAGCAGGCTGCTTCAGTCTGTGGCCTTGGCAGCTCTCCCCTCCCCACTGCCTTCTCCTGGCAGGAGGAGGGGCAGCCTCTTGTGCCAGATTGGAGTTCAGTTAACAAATGCAAAGGAAAAAAGGAACTAGAAAATCACCATTAGGCCAGAACAAAACAAAACCAATAGTAATTTTTGTGCAATCCACATGTGGATGCCAAAGTTAGTAAGTCAAAGTTTGAGGGAAAACAGCATATTTGTACATAGAGTCACAAAATATCTCTTCTAAGATGTTTATTTAAAGAATAGTAACCTTAAAGTGAAGAAACCTGACAGATACCACCATAGCCAAGTGGTGATTATATCACCAGTAATAAGATTTAGAAACATCATGAACCTTTTGATGTGATATGCCCAAGAGGACATATATCTTTGCTGTGTTAAAATTTACAACCTCCTTCTGACCATAACAAAGCATCAGATATACCCTGGCCAGTGTGACTAGGTTGGTTTAGTTGGAGTGTTGTCCTATAGAAAGAAAGGTTACAGGTTTGGTTCCTGATGAGGGCACATGTCTAGGTTGTAGGATTGGTCCCCAGTTAGGGCACCAACCAGAGTCAATTCTCTCTCTCTGTCTCTCTCTGTCTCTCTGTCTCTGTCTCTCTGTCTCTCTCTCTCTCTCTCTCTCTCTCTCTCTCTCTCTCTCTCTCACCAGTCTCTTTCTAAAGTGTCAAGCTACTATTAAAGACAGACACTGAGGAGCTATTGTAGATAAGAGACAAAAATGAGAACAACAGAATGTGATGTGGGAGCCTAGACCCAATGCTGAAACAGAAAGAAAGGACATTCATAGGGAAACTGGTGATAATTTTTTTTTAAGTGTTCAGATTAGTTAACAGTATTATAAACTAAATTAAATTTAATTTTCTGGTTTTGATCATTATACTATGTTTATATGAGATGTTTATGTTAGAAACTGGGTGAAGAGTATAAATAAAGGAACTCTACTATGTTTGCAATTTTGAAATTATCGAGAACTTCTTGTATTGGAATGATGGCAGATGTTTACGTGTATGTACTATATCACCATCCCTGTGTATCCAAATATCCCTTAGTATAAGCTAAAGATTTAGGTAAATCTTTGTTAACAGATTTCCAAAGAGAGCTTGCTGATATTATGAGAATGTCACAGTACTTACTCTTATGATGATGTGGTTTTTCTAGGGAAAAGTAAGCTTTGAGAAGTCCGTTATTCCTAGCTACAGATCTTTTTTTACTTTGAGCGGTGAAACAGAAAAGACCAAGAGCATTTCTGAAGGACTTAGACTGCTAAAGAGTTTTGTTCTAGTTCCTTGGACCTAGATAGTTAAAAATAAATAAACAGAAGGTCAAAGCCTGCTTTTTTTTCATACCTGTATGGTTATCAGTGTAAGTGGAATGTGCTAAAGTAGTTGGGATGTTTGAGGTAGGAGCAGAGGTGAGTGTAAGGGGTGTATGTGCAGTCTGGTGAAGGAAGAGAGGAGGAACACCTCCTTAATTGGTAGATTCAGAGACATGTTTTCAGTTCTTCATTTGCTACAGCTTCTATTTTCCTCACTTTCTTTGGCTTCAGTTAATTTCCCTTAAGATTCATTGGGTGGACAGTGTGGATTGGTGCAAAGAGCATAGACTTGGATTAAACTCTGCCTGCTGGAGCTTTCTATTTACTGTTGGACCTTTAGGCTTTGGTTCCTTCGATAACTTTTAAAAGTTACAAGAATGTAGAATATTGAACACAGTGCCTCTTTACCTGTGAATCTTCTTACATTTTTCCCTCTTTTAAACTAGGAGCTCTATCTTTGGGGTAGATATGGCTATATTTGTTGAAACCCTCTTATGTCTTAGGTTTTTTGCTGGGGAATGGCAGTATAAAAAATCATTTATACAAAGTCCCTCAGCTCTGAGGCCCAGGGAGACTGTTAAGTACAGCACTACAGTGAAACATGATGTTACTTGCTGGTCCAGCACCTGCTGTCTGCACCACCTTATACAGAGGACATACATTCTTGCAGCCAGCATTAAGTGAGCTACTGTCAAGACATAAGCAATTATTTTGAAGCAAGTTTGGGGAATATGGCATAAAATTTAACCGTCAATACTACCTGAGAGATAGATGCTTGTGATCTTATAGGGAGAGACACATAAACAGGTTTATACTAAAATATAGAACATTCAAGTAGTAAGGTATGTCAGGGTGGTATGGGGAACCCCTCAGAGCAGGCCACAAACTGTTATTTGGCAGGAAAATTGGGAGAGAGTGTGGCATTTGAGCTGGGTGTTAAAGTAGGTGTAGGTTCTGCGGGTATGAAATATGGGGAAGGACATTTCAGAAGCTTATGGATCAGCAGATAAGCAAGTGGTAAAGTATCTTCTGTAAAGATAAAATCTTGTGTGGCCTGGACTAAAACTCAGAAGCAACCTGGATTGGTGAGTAGAGGAAAGATGAGGTGGTAGGGAATGTGGAATTGTGAGGAGCCCTATTAGCTCAAGCTACAGAGTTAAGATTTACGTCCAGCCCTCGCTAGTAGCACAATGGATAAGGCGCTGGCCTGCGAACCCAAAGGTTGCTGGTTCGATTCCCCAGCCAGGGCACATAACAAAGTTGCAAAACAGGTCTCCAGTCAGGTCTGTGACTGGAGGCAGGTGAAAAGCAACCATACATTGATATCTCTCTCCCTCTCTGCTTCTCTCTCTTTCCCCTCTTCCTAAAAATAATTAAATAAAATCTTTAAAAAAAAATAGAATTAAAAAAAAAAAAAATTACTTCTGTAAGCCACAGGTGGTGACAAAGGTTTTAGGCAGGGAAATAAGCAGTTAAGCTCACTTTTTTGGACCTATGGCCTCAGTAGTGTCTTGTAAGATAACTAGAAGGAAGAAGAAAAACTATTAGAGAGGACATTGTGGAGGAAGGTGGGTGGGAAAAAGACAGTGAACATGTCGAAGTAACAGTAGGGATGATAGACAGTGACTCTAAAATACAACATTACTCAGACCAAACCCTGAGCATAGGGGTTTTAATTGCTGAGGATTTGGTCCAAGTTGTATGTTCTTTTTCGGTAGGCTTGCTTTTGGAGAAAAGTGGGAGATCTAAAGAGCACATTTATTATAGGACATTTTGAAACCACAGTAAATGCAAGAAAGTGAGATCTATAGTCTGAAATACCTTAAGCCCTCTTGACAGTTATTCTTGTGTTGAATAATTTTTTTTTAAATTTTTTCAGAATGTTTTCTTAACCTACAGTTGAAGGTGAGGCTGCTTTTCATGTTTCCTTTTAGAAGTTTTACTGAGAAAGAATTTAAGCCTTCTAAAGAAAGTCTGTTCCTGTGATGAAGCAAACTTGTACAGTAAAATATTTGGCATGACCCTAGGGTAGCAGTTCTCAAGCTTTTTGGTCAGAGGGACCCCTTGCACTCTTTTAAAATTATTATGGACCCTAAGGAACTTTTGCTGATGTTGATTATATATATACATAGATACTTCCCATATCAGAAATTAAAACTGAGAAATGTTTAAAACACAAGACTTCACAAATATACATTTCATTAGCTGGCAGTGCAGTGATGTCATGTAGTCTTTAGGACAAAGTGAAAGGCTGGTAATATCTTAGAATTATTATGGAAGTAGTGGCATTGAAGATCCTTCCTGAAAGGGTTTTGAGAACCCCTAGGAGTCTCTGGACCACACTCTGAAAACCACTGGGTGAAGATACCTGTTACTGCCAGGTTGACTTCTAAAACAGATGTTTTTTGTTTTCAAGAATCTAAACTACTTGTAGTTCCTTTTACTTAGTGAGTATATGTCCCTGAGTTGCAGAAAAGTTATAACATACTTAGTGGTGCTTCATTATATGTAAGTAACTGCTTTCAGGGCATAAGAGACAAATTAAATATTCAAAACGATAATTTTGAATCTAGAGTAGAACATTTCAAATTGTGCTATTTATTAAATTAAGAATATGTTAGCTCTCTTAGAGCCAGTTGTATTAGGTGAATGCGTTTGTGTAGTACCATGTATAGGGATGTGTGTGATCAATTGGCAAAATTTCAGTAAAATAATAAACCACAAAAGTGTTATATTTTGAAATAAATTTATTCTTATATGTAAATACATAAACATAGTCATTATTTTTTTACTTGTTAAAAAATGTCTCCATTTCCTGCAATAATAGACTCAATTCAACTTCGGAATCTTGAGCACGCTTTCGTTAACTTTTCTTTATCCATGGACATCATCATGTTTTCAGTCTTAGCTTTAATAGCCTCTTTATTGGAACGAGGTTGTTTATTAAATTCTCCCCTCACAAATACTGCATACATAATAATCTAAAGGATTTGCATCTAGTGAACCAGGCAGCCAGATTTCCTTTGACCAGAATTCAGGAACATTGACACTGAGAAATTCTTACACCTTTTTGACATTATATGCTGGTGCACCATCTTGTTGGAAGAGAAAATGACGTCCATTTGCAACTTGTTTCATCCATGGTACAACTACTTCTCTCAAAACATCAAGGTAAACATCAGCAGTCACCTTCAAGCCTTGTGGGAAAAAATGCAGGATCATGATATCTCCTTCATTGTTGACAACACCTAACACCATCACTGTAGAAGGAAAATTTGTTTTCATGACAACTAGGGCTTTGTTAAGATTCTCACAGAGCCACCTGTTGTCCTGTTGACTATTTCGTCCTGCTGAGAATTCTTTTCATTGGAGAAGAAAATCAGAGGGTGTTTTGTGGGGGGTATTAATCAATTTTGTTAGCAGTTTCCTTGATTTTTCAAAGTGCCTTTCCTTTGTCTGCTGTGTCATAACATAAAAATTGGCCTCTTAAAAGAACATAGGATATGTATCTGATATCTTCAGCAATAATCTTGGGAACCGTTACATCCAGCATCTGCAGTTCTCTTGGTATGGAGTGCATTGACTTTCCTGGATCTTCTTTGATGATCTCCTGGATTCTGTGTACAATATCTGGACTTGTGTGATCCTTGCATTCCTTATGTGTTTTCCTTGGTG
Source organism: Noctilio leporinus (assembly GCA_004026585.1). Lineage (NCBI taxonomy): Eukaryota > Metazoa > Chordata > Mammalia > Chiroptera > Noctilionidae > Noctilio > Noctilio leporinus. Next base: position 35,160 of record PVIW01008650.1, on the reverse strand, counting down.
TGGCAACATCAGGATCCTCATCATCATACACCTTCTTTACATTGTTAATTGTAGGTAAAAGGATGTTATTGAAGTGCACAATTTCCTTAGCAGTTTGCTGTGCATGCAGTCCAGAAATTATGGTTGTTGTAACATTGTCTTCCTTCGACATGATGGTTGCTCTCAGAATTTAATACTTTATATCTGAAATGATGTTAAGTCATAACCTTAGAAACATAGTTTTTCAAAATAATCACATGAAATAAGGAGATGCAACCAATTGATTGTGCATACCCTGTATGTTGTACAGTTGAAGGTAAACATCTGGTAGCCTCCTATTGTCTTTTGAAAGGAATATCTGCAAACTCAAAATTTTCTCAATATGCAGAAAAATTGGCAATTATGTTTATGAGGACTTTTAGTGCTGCTGTTGCTGCTATATGATAGCCTAATTTACTTTAGGAAACTAACCTGAAGGATTTCTGTCTCTAGAACAGTTTCCTGGAGGAAAACTTACCAGCCTCTTTCATTTAAAAATCTTTCCATTTACCTCCCAGTGGCTGAGAAAGGATGATAGACATTTCCACAGCTGGAAAGGTGCTTCGAAATGTGCATATTATTTTTAAAGGAAATTATTTTGTTCAGTATCTGCATCTTCTGTATACCTATACTATGGCAACAGCCAAGTGAACTTTACCTAATTTAATCTTGACTTCAGTCATGTTAAATTAGGTGTGGCTCCATTCCCATTTCAAGTAATTTACCTGAGTTAAGTGTACAGGGCCTGGGTAAAAGTCCAAGGGCTGTCCTAACTCACAGTCCATATCCTCCCTTCCACTTGTGAAGATGACTGGAGGAAAGCTGTGTGGTAGAAAAGGGATGGCTTGTTTGTGTGGAGGTTTTGTTTGTTTGTTTGTTTAATAGGACCTTTGGAGTCAGATTTGAGCGGATTCGCTAATTTTCTGGTACAGACCACATGTGTACTGGTGGGAAATAAGAACCTAGAACACAAACTAAGATCCCTTCAGGTCACCCAGTGGCTCACTCTAGAACACAGGTGGCAATCACAAGGCCCATCCGGCCCTCCACCTTGTTTTATCAGAGCCATTATAAAGGCAGCATGCACTGTGCACTCCAATTAGCAAGAGAGGCCCTGCCAAGCTCCTTCCCTGGGAACACTCAGTATTGTCCAGAGCTTTGAATTGTGTCTGTGAGCATATGTGCTCTGTCTCCATTTATTTTGTATATTGTTAGCAACATTGTCCTAAGGTATCACGAAGCCTAAAAGATTTTATAAAAGTGTTTTGCTTGGTGCAAAACTGGATGTAATTATTTTGATCTTGGTGTTAAAAATACATTGTATGTACTTGAAGTTGTAAGCATCCACCACTCACACTTAGTTATATGCAGACAGCAAGAATCTAAAAGCTAGCAGTTAACCTCCTGATCACCAAAGCTTGGGCCCCTCTTCTCAACCCTCTTCCTACTTTGTTTCTCTGCATTGTTTACTCTTTATCCAGTAGATAATTTTATGGACAAAGATGATTAAGATGCACACTTGCCATTGAGGAGTATACAGTTAGTTGATTGGCAATTATAGTGCAACATGGTAAATGACATCATAGAATGTTGTAGGGCAGGTGGCAAACAAGGCCTGCAGGCTGAATCTGGCACAGCACCTTGTTTCTATCCAGCTCACTTAACTGTTAAGGAGTAGTTAATTTATACAGTCCTAAAATTATATTCAGCCCTTTGAAGGCAGCTGTGAGGCTGATATGGCCCTGGTGAAAATGAGTTTGAAACCCCAGTGTAGGGTGTCCTAGAGTGAGACAGGTTCCCCTTAACTTAATTGGATGAGTCTGGATTAGGCTGGGAGCTCCCTGGCCCTGGCTCCTGGAGTGCCTGTGACTGTCTCTGTTGAAGACTCTTTGACTGATGGCCATCTGTCCTCTTGTTTTTGTGTTGGCATTCCTTAGAAGAAAGAACACATCCGGCTTCATTGAAATTCTCCATCAGGATGTAGTTTTTAGTAAAGTTGAATGGTTGATTCACAGTGTTAACTCTGGCTGAGTCTTGGTAAGTAATAGTACTATGATTTAAACTGTTTGGTGATCCCTATAGACAGCTAATCTGTATTGTCCCCAGCAAGTGCTTGTGAAATGTTTCTAATGGCAATTAATCTTTTTTGTATTAACACAGTTATATTGAATTGGCAAAAAAAAATTGTGACCTTTTTTTCCCATAAAATAAAAGACACATTTCACCAATAACTTTATTGACTTGGATCTTTTGAGTATATTGGCAGTCTCCTGCTATTGGCTTCTAGTAGGTACAGGCCAGGAGTACTGCTAAATATCTTCCAATGTATGATATCAGACAGCCCCACAGCAAAGAATTATTTGGACAAAATGTGAAGAGTACCAAGAAACTTTAAACCACTTCTGACATGGTCCAGTAGTCACAGCACCTTCTCCATACACTGCACAAATATTTCTTTTGTGTTTCAGTTGCATTTTTACCTTTCTTGAAATAATAAAGCATAATACACCAAAAATGTTGTATATCTTTTTCCATCTTCATTATTAAAATGGCTACACAAAAACTCAATTTTGATGTTTTTCTAGAGCATGCAGATATGACAGCTGTCACAATACAATCTAACAAAATTCTTTCAAGTGAAGTTACAACTAAGCACTACTAGAGCCATCTTATGGAAAAAATGTAATGGACTTATTGGCCAACCCAGTATTTCTCTAAAGTAGAGTGTGTTAGAATGGCTACTGCTGCCTTTGCTAGAAACTATAAAAAGTTACTTTTCATATGAGGTCCTGTGTGCATTTAGGGGCCAGGCTTAAAGTACATTCTTCCCTTTCTCTCTAGGGATACTTCACATCTGTGTTTGAATCCCTTGTTTAGTGACGAGTGAGGCCATTAATGATCCAGGCTGAGGTGTGTATTGACTAGCATTCATTGTGTAGCACCCAATGGCCAACGTGTGTATTGATGGAGGCCAATAGGAATCTTGCTCTGAGGTTGAACCTTTGTTGGTATATTCTCTAGCAAAGCCACACTACCACCGAACCAGTACTGAAACACTCTAAACAAACCCAGTGCCTTCCATGTTCAGGCTCACCTTGATGTGGTTGTGGAGTAAGCATCCTTCCCCCTCCTTGTCCAGTTGCCTTTTCAGCCATAGCTCTCCTGCTCCCAAGAGGTGTTCCAGTAACCCAGTAACCATGCTTAACTTTGGTGTCAGCATATCATGTATCTAACAACTATCTTTGTGTTCTTGCCCCAAAGAGTCAGAATTATTTAAGCTTTGTTTTTGTTTTGTTTCTTGTAGGTTTGCTTATTATTTTGTACAGTCCTCCATCCTGAGGAAAGGAAAGGGAGTGATTGTCCTGAATGGGTCCATTTGGATATTTGTTTCCCCACCTTGTACTTGGAGAGTTTATTATACTGTACATGTTGATCTAGATGGGACTGTCTTTGAAAATTAATATTGTATAGAAATAACGGATAGGCTTTCCTTTCTTCCTTTCCCATTTGGGTGTGAGTGATAGTGCATTCTAAGAAGTGTTTGGCACCACTTACAATTTGTAAACAGTAATGTTTAAGAGCCATTGTCAGTCGGAGATCAGTGGGGACGTAATGGTTGATAATGCAATGAATGTATTACTTGTCTAAGATTCTTTATAGTGACTTTCAGCCTTCACCCCCTTGGGTGCTAGTACAATTGATACCTTGTATTGCTTTGTGTGCATCCTCCAAGGCCAATCCAGAATTGCAGGGGAGCAGACCAAGTTGCAATAATTAGAATGTGGAGTGAGTATCACACTTAGAATCTGCTCTCTTTTCAAGGGATTACCAGTATCCATTTAATAAAATAAGAGTAACCCTTTGCAGGAGGAGTATTTGAAAGTTGTCAGTATAATCTTGACAGCTCAAAAGTAGTAGTGTCCCCAACACTCTTAGGAAGTGTCCTTTTCTTATTGGCTGAAAGGCATTTTTATTGTTTATATAAGCACATGTTTATGTCATTAAAGGCAGATGTACAGAGATTGAATTTGAAAGAGAAAATGTTTTATGAACTCATCCATGCTACACAGAGGTAGTAACGTAGAAATAGCACCATATAATTGAGTTTTGAGGTACCAGATACAAATTAACCAAATACCTAAGAAATTAAGAGACAAAAATAAAAACAAATACTTATAAATCAAATAATGATGTGTCTTTCTTGAATGTTTCAGAAAACCTCGAATAAACTCTCAGCTGGTGGCACAGCAAGTGGCACAACAGTATGCCACCCCTCCACCTCCAAAGAAAGAGAAGAAGGAGAAGGTGGAAAAGCAAGACAAAGAGAAACCTGAGAAAGATAAGGATATTAGTCCTAGTGTTACAAAGAAAAATGCCAACAAAAAAACAAAGTAAGTTCCCAGGTAACTCAACACAGTATATTATTTTGCAGGTGAATCAAAGATGTCTTTTAAATGCCTCTTTTGGTACCCCCCCCCCCCCCATTTAGACCAAAGTCTGATATTCTGAAAGATCCTCCTAGTGAAGCAAACAGTATACAGTCTGCAAATGCTACAACAAAGACCAGTGAATCGAATCACACCTCAAGGTATTTGAAACTAGAACAAAATACTAAAGTGCTACTCTGATTTACTTAATAAAAAAATTCAGATGGTTTTGTGCTTAATGGGTTTGTAGGCTAAGAAGGGATGGAGTGAAGAATTATGTATGACACTGTTAACTTCATATATATATATACATGTGTGTATGCATTCCTTTTATATCACAGTGGTCAAAACAGGAGACAGTTCAGTTGATAGTTTTTGGAGTGATCCAAGGCTTTGCTAACTGAGGGCATTTTTTGTTATTACTAAGGTTAATCAGCAGATTCTATGGTAAAACTTTGGCATATTTAGTGACAATTTAGATCCATTGCCACAGTGTCATGAAATAAATCTCTGTGCATTAATGATGTCTGCCAGAAATCATTTTTAATCCATAGCTTATTTAATTGGCTATTCCTCTGTGGTATTGCTTTCAGGCCTCGACTGAAAAACGTGGACAGGAGCACTGCACAGCAGTTGGCAGTAACTGTGGGCAACGTTACCGTCATTATCACAGACTTTAAGGAAAAGACTCGCTCTTCCTCCACATCCTCATCTACAGTGACCTCCAGTGCAGGGTCAGAACAGCAGAACCAGAGCAGCTCAGGGTCGGAGAGCACCGACAAGGGCTCCTCCCGCTCCTCCACTCCAAAGGGCGACATGTCAGCAGTAAATGATGAATCTTTCTGAAATTGCACATGGAATTGTGAAAACTATGAATCAGGGTATGAAATTCAAATCCTCCACCTGCCCGTGCTACTTGCACCCCTGGAGAATCTTCTGTGGACATCGACCTGTTAGGGATGCTGCCAGGATAATTTCTGCTTGCCATGGATGGGCATTTGGCCACCAAGGAATTTCGCACCCTGACAATTACTCTTGACACTTTTATGTATTCCATTGTTTTATATGATTTTTCCTAACAATCATTTATAATTGGATGTGCTTCTGAATCTACTTTTTATAAAAAAAAACAAACAAACAAAAAAACAAAAACAAAAAAAAACAACAACAAAAAAAAAACTGCTGTGCACAATTTTCCATGTACATTACAACTTTTTTTTTGGTTTTGTTTCGGGGGTGGGGAGGGGGGTTGGGGGGGACTTTTATTTATTGTGTTCACAAACTCCATCCTTTCAGCATATCCTTCTAAGTCTAGTTCTTTTTTCCACTTATACTGTATACTATCAGTTTTGATATAACTATATATAAATATAAAATTATATATAAAGGGTTATTTGAAACCAATCCATGGCAACGCTGGTGCTTGATACACTGTGAAGTGAATACAACATTGAACAGTTACAGATCTGGGACAGTCCCTTCTACGAAAGAGCTGAAATTAAAATCAGTCTTACATGAAGTGTGTTCCAACCCACGTGGGAACTTGACTCTCTCATCTGTCTAAAGAATACTGGACAATATGAAAATATATATTTTTAAACAATGTGATCTCAAATTAAAGACTGCTCCAGATAGCCTGCATTTGCGATGGAATAACTAACTGACAAATCACAGGTGGTTAGTTGGAAGGCTTTATCATTCAGAAGTAACTAAGCTCCAGAATGCCAAGTATTCATGTAAGTTACAGTTACGTGTTAACATTGCTGTTCTTACATAAGCACTCATGAAAATATGGTATTCTATAACTCAGATTCCCTCTTTTCCAGACCTCTACTCATGTCTGGGGTAAATCTATAAATTGTTTCTTAGTTTTAGGATTTAAATGATCTAAACTGTATTTTCAGTCCATACACAAAGCAAATTTCCACTTTGCACATGACATTGCAGTGGTGGTTTTAGAATTGAAATTTGTTTGCCTCATATCCCCTCCTTTCCTTTACTCTGCCAATTCAGTTGTGGGCATTGCTTTTCTTTTCTTAAAAATCTCCTCTTGTTTGTTTTACTGATAAAAAATGGTTATCAACCACACATTCAGTCTGGACATTCTCAATTCCCTGCTGTGGGAAGAAGCAAGTGGTGAATATTTGAAGTGCTAGTACCCAGAGTTGCAGGGAAAGCTCATACTTCCTGGGAGCCTGTGGTCTTCCTCAACATAAAAGATAGCTTGAGTAAACTCTGTTTTGAAGTTTATTTTTCACTCAATTTTTTACTGTATTGCAAAAAACACCCATGCATACACACAAGACCACTAATGATTCCACCCCCCACATTTTTGAAATGGTTTATTTTGCTCTGTTTGGATTTAGAGTCTCTCTTCTTTTAATCATTCACATTCAGAATTGATAGACTTCAAAGTCATTTTAGGCATGAGAATTTGATGTCACCTACCCTATTTGTTCAGACTTTAGGGTCTCAATAAAAGGGCAGTTGATTTGTAAGGAAGCATCACATGGTGGTGTGAAAACCTTGGTTTGCTTAAGAATAGGAGTAATGTGTCTGGAGGCAACAAGTAAAAATAAATTAACAGCTTGATTTGAGTAGCCAACAGGAAAGGTTCCTTTCACATTTACATTAAAACTTCTGTAGTCACTGTCATACCATAATTTACATCTCAAGGCAAAGGTTATAAAGCAGTGCCATTTGTTGCTGTGGTCCTACTCTAAAATGCATGGACAGTGTTCCCCTCTTTAAAATAATGCTCAGATCTGGGATGCAAGCTATGCTTATCTTTTTAAATACATTTTTCAAGTATTAATAAACCAAAGGAAATCAGATGCTCTCTGTAAGCATCAGAATGTATAATACATAGTGATTTGACTATGAATTTTAAATCCACATTTTAATGCTCGTGGGATATTGCAAAGACATTCCTTCTAATGTTTTAGTATTCCTTTTATTAAGGGTCTCAGGGAGGGTAAATTAATCAGCCATATTTATTTTCCAGAGATATAAGGAATTGCTCAGTTTCTTAAATTAACTTTTTGGAAAAATGTCACTGATCTCATGGGTTGCACTGCTTTTTGAACCAAAAAGTGTTGGTATGCACTTCGTTCAGAAACACTGTAACTTTCTTGAAGTTAGTTTCATGTAAAGTGATTGGACCTCTAGATTAGTGGAAAAGCTAATTAACCAGCTACTCATAGGCTGCTAATTCATTGCCAATGTCTTGCTTTTTCAGTTTTGCCTCCGTCATAAAATTAAAGAATGGGTAAGGGCAAAGAAAGCGAAGGTTACTTTAGAACAGGTGGGATGAAATTACCATTTTGATAGACACTGCAGCTAACGGAACTTTTCTCTACAATCAGATATTATTGGGCTGGTCCTTTAGCTGTCATTGTGTATGTACTCTGTGAAGGTAGTGAAGTAGGTATTTGAGGCTTCTAATTTCAGAAATTGATGATATCCCTCAGGCATGTGTTCTGGAAATAAAATTCATGTAACTTCCTTCATTTGCATTTTGCTCTACATGTAGTAGGCAGTGTGTAAAAACACTAGTGTAGATTAGGAAAACATACTAGAAGAGGGCCAGAAATACTTGGTATTCAGTGGCACAGGTTATAAAACAAAACAAAAAAGCACAGTGTTACACTTGCAACTTTCCATTTGTTTTAGCACCACACTTGTATATGCACACACACACAGCTTATCTGACATGCTCTGTTTGAGTCATGCAGTTGAAAAGCAAAAGGTAAAGACGTCTTGATACCCCCCATGAAACATTTTAATCAAAACCTTTCCATTTCAGTTTGGGTATTTCAAAACATTGGCAGAAGCTTCTGTGAGTTTAGTTCCACTGAGATGTTTCACCTGCCTTATCAAGACCATTCTCAGTCTACTTTTTTAAGCTACCATATCTTAAATTATTGAAAATTTATTAATTGCTGAATATATAATAACCTTTGCTTGTATGTAATCGAAAATGGTTTAAGAGCCAACATTTAGAGTATGACGATGGAGCTGAACAGTTTTTAATGCGCAAGCAGTTCTGTTCTTGTGTATGACTTGTAACCTTAATTTACTGTGTAAAGATGGTTACATTATTTCCTTAGCTTTGTTTGTTGGAGACAAATAGAGAATGCTTGTTAAGTATGTCAAAACATAATCTTGTGAATTTTTGTTAATGTATTATATGAGCTATATTTTTCAGTTGCCCAGAAAGACAGCTTATATAACGCTTTTGGAAGTTTCTGCTCTGTAACGTCTTTAGAGCTGACAGTCTTAGGTTTGTTTTTTTCTTCATGCTAAAGTGTCATTTGGTGGTTTTGTGAACTGGTCAGAAATTCACAGGTCTTAAATGTTTTGGGGAAATTTATATTGGACACTGCTCTTTGTCTAGCAAATAAAAGATGTTAATATATTCCTGTTACTGGCATGTGCACGACTATGTTATTAGAAGCCACTTTATCATTTTCTTGCTTTAAATAGAAATGTCTATTTATGAATTCTGCTTGTAGTTTTTTCACAAATAAAATAGTAAAGTTTACACTGAAATCTTCTATTTTTGTGTGTGTAGAATTTAGCCTCAAGGGAAATAGTTACTTTTTTAACTCAGATTTTTAACTCATAGACTGCACTCAGTGTGACTAGGAGACAAAGAACATGAGTTGTTTATTAGAAGTTAAAGTTGGTTTGCATTACTGCAGCCTGAAACACAGTTGAACACAAGAATAGCCTTATTTTGAAAGAAAATAAAGTAATATATTTGAGGGCATCCTTTGAAATAGGCAGCAGTGGTTAATTCAACATGGAAATCTGAAAATCCTTGGAAGACCCTGTTTCTGGCCAACTGGAGGCAAGTGAATTTGTGACTAAAAGGCAATGTCAAACCTAGAAGCCACACAAAGCTGGCTTATTGCCCCTTCTGGGAAACTGCTGCTACTGCCAAAGAAGATGGAAACCACTGAAGAATCTGAAATGGCAAATGATGGTGTTCGTGCTGCCTGTCACCTACCAGACCCAATAAGCAGAGACAGGGATTGGACCCTGATGGGTGCTTTATTCAGATGGTCAGTGATCTGAGAAGACAGCAGGTTTGCACCCTAATAGACTGTCTTTCATTCCATTATGCACGGGCCTTTTTTATAAGAAGAAAGATGTAGGTAAGGGGTTTGGAAATCAGGGGGAAGTTAATGAGATACAAGCTGCAGCATTCTTCCATCTGTGTCCTGGGTGGAGGTCTTTGTGCCATGGGCATTGATCATCCCACTCTGGAGACAAAGTGGGTCATACCTTAAGTTTTTGAAACAATGGCTCTTTACATTAATTACTAAGCTAATTAGCTGTTACAGAAACTAAAATTTTCTAACATTTAAGTCCCCTATCAAATCTATCCCAGTTACTCTTTGTCCTGGGTTAGCACATAAACTAACACTATACGGAAAATACCAAATGGGACAGGATCCTAATTTTAAAATTGGTTTGTCCTGGTAAAAGAAAACTTGGCTTTTATTCCATTATTTTCCAGGACTGAGTCACAACCTAAGTCAGGTTCCTCATAACTTGGGGGAACCTGGAAGGGTTCAAGGGCAGGGATCAGATGGTATCTGATGTTTCCCAGGTGCCATTGTGGAAACAGGTAAAATGACTGACCTCTGGTACCTGAAGAATCTTCCATGAGGGTCCCTGATGCTTGTGGCATTGATGTCACCATTTCGGGAGGATAGTATGGAAGCTGCTTTCTTACCCTAGATTAGAGGCATGCAGTAAGAGGTCGGTCCCTATGATGGAAGTGTCTTAGGAAGAGGGTGGGCTTTTCCAATTGTGAGGATGAGACGGGGGCGTAAGGCTGAGTCCTACCTGCATAAATACCACCCATTCAGACCCCTACTAAGGAATACCCTGGCTAGATGTGACACCCCTGTGGTCGGTAGCACTTGATGATTTAATCTTGGTCAAAGTTAGGGAAGTGCCCACGCTTATGCTCTGCTTTCATCATCTGTCTGGGGATAGCAAAGAAAAGATGAGAGAGATTAAGGAGGCCCCTGGTCTGGTCTGTCTTGTCCCTGGCCTCCCAGCAGTTCTGGAAAGCAAATTTGAAACCTTAAAAATAATATCAAGGAGCCCTGGCTGGTGGTGGCTCAGTGGATAAGGTGCTAGCCAGCCTGTGAACCCAGAGGTCGCTGGTTCAATTTCCCAGCCAGGGCACATGACCAGGTTGCAAGCCAGGTCTCCAGCCAGGTCCATAGCTGGAGGCAGGTGGAAGGCTACCACACTTTGATGTTATTCTCCCACTCTGCCTCATTCCTTTCCCCTCTCTCTGAAGATAATAAATTCTAAAAATCTTTAAAAAAATAAAGTAAAAGCAAGGGAAGGTTCAGATCCATCCTTGTGTTAGGATTAAAAATTCTTGGATCAAGATCCTGTTTACTAATCATCAAATAAACTAGGTCAATCTGGCTGCCTGTTACTGCATTTGTCAGGAAGGAACATGTCAGCAGCCTGAGCTATTATGCACAATAGAATTGGGCCACTGAAGGCTCTGATTTTTCTGGATCGGGTCATAGTACAATTCTGGGAAGATGAGGTGGGGCTCAGACCCTGAACTGAAAGTAGATCCCAGGTGTTAAGATTTTCATGGTAACATCTGGCTGGAGCGGCTCAGTGGATTGGTGCCGGCCTGCGAACCCAAAGGTCACTGGTTAGATTCCCCAGCCAGAGCACTTAACCAGGTTGCAAGCCAGGTCTCCAGCCAGCCTCCATTGCTGGAGGCAGACGAAAGGCAAACCTACATTAATGTTTCTCTCCCTCTCTGCCTCTCTCCCCTCCTCTCTCTCTGGAAATAAATAAAATTAAATTAAAAAAAAAAAAAAACAAAAAAAACCTTTAATCAATGAAGTATGAAAAATTAAAGTCAGAAAAAATTATTAAAAAAACAAAAAAGATCTTGATGGTAAACATATCTGCCTTCTCAACCATGAAACTGGGAGTGGAGCTCACTATGAGGCCAGAAGGGACTAGGCATTATTAGAGTCCCAGTTAGGCATCCAACACAGTTTTGAAAACAGCCAACAGGGAAGTGTGTATGGAGAGGAGGGCACAGCCTGAACATGGCCCACTCTTGCAGGTTCTTTTGACCTAGACCAGGCAAAAAAGTCATGCCACTCCCCGATATTATCCCCTCCTCAATCTTGGGTCAGCCATCACTAATCAATCATAGTCCTCTTCCAGCTGAATTCAGACTCACCCAAAGCACTTGGGAACCTTACAAGACAGTTTTTAATCAACTCCTAAATTGTGGGCACGCCCTGGAACTATAACAATTCCAAGAGGAAGACTGGCTAAAAGAGAGACTTGGAGGAGTCCGGAAATAGAGAAATCAACATCCAACACTCATCTCTTCAAAGGTTCTCATTGTTCAAAAGTGGACCAGATCAAGAGTCCCGTGTGGAGCACAATAGCTGTAAAAGCCAGACCACAGGCCTTCCAGTCACGTAGGCCAGACAGGGACCTGCCCAAGCAGTCATACCAGTTCTGTCAACCTCAGGGACTCTCAAATAACAAGACACAACACCAAAGGGATTCCTAGAAATAACAGCCTATATACAGTATTCCTTTGAAATCAACTGGTGAGACTACACCTACACCTGGCTTGATGACCTTAGGGAAGTGGGCCTCCCTAGGCTTATTGTTCTCATTTCTGAAACTATCTAGTGCCCTGTTCCCACTGCAAGGGGCCAATGCCCCAGTGGTGCTTGCATTTTACCATGTTTTTAATAATGGGGAGAAAAAGTTTTTTCTGAATATTTTGTTTTGTAATTGCTTTAATCTTGTTTTAAATTTTTAAAAATTTATTTACTTCTTTTCTTGACCCAGAGGAAGGAGCAGTTCGTGGAATAGCCACATGTAAATCAAGCCCCATGGTATTTTTGTGAGAAATACCCTCACCTGTCTAAAACTCAAGAAATGGCCTTGGAGACAAAAAGTACAGTGAAAGCGAGGCTTCAATGATGGTCTTGCAAGATGGGGTGTCTGTCTGGTGGGCAGACATACCCAGTGGAGGTACAGTGGAGGTATAGAAGGGACCTAATGCACAGGTTCCTTCTCCTGGTTCCTTTGGCTGAGTACAGTGGGAAGTACAATCTTCCTGATCATGTCTAAAGATGATTGACTTATTTCCCTTCCCTTTGTTCTCAAAGGAGACAGGACTGACTACCTAAACACAGATATGGGAGCGGGTCTGTTAGCCCTAATCCTTATCTTGCTCTCAATTATTTGTTCATTTTGCATATGTGACAGGGGCAGGCAGTTAATCAAAGTTTGTTTTAGGGGCTTTTCTTTGGGCACTGTAGTCCTTATCCCCTTTAAGCCCTTGGGAATACACAGTCTCAAGGTTTTCCTTCTCCCAGCTAGTGGAGATGACACACACAGACTTTCAATGGCTCCCCCAGTCCTGCACTATCACATTGTAGTTGTGTTGTTCAGAATGCCTGGCAGCCTAGCCTCATTGTACCGGGCTCAGGATTACTGGTTCAGCGGATGAGACATGTCTCCCTTTGCTTTTAGCTTTCTGCCTATAGGCTATGTTACCCTGAAAATAAACAATTAATATTTCTATTCCTTACATTTTTAACAGCTGCATGGTGTTTCTGTGTCTACAAGTAGTGTTAACAATGAATATGGTTATTCAAATTTGATTTTTTAAATGTTTACTGTCCTGTTATTATTAAAAGAGAAACTGGAGTCAATGGGAAAATTAAACAGCTACAGAGTCCTGGCACAACCACACAGTAGGAGCTTATTAAATATTAGTTGCTGGATCAAATATGTATACATAAACACACATATGAGCTTTTTATTAATTGAGAGTGGGACTTTGATAGTCTCCAGCTCCATCCATGCTGTTGCAAAAGGTAGAAATTCCTTCTTTCTTTCTGCTGGGTAGTAGTCCATATGATTTCACTTATAAGAGGGATCTAATGAACAAAATAATCTAATGAACAAAATAGAACCAGAAGCATAGAATTATGAAATAGGCTGACAGAAGTAAGGGGAAGGGGGAGATTTTGAAAGAAAGTAAAGGGATTAGTCAAGGAACACATATGAAGGACCCATGACATGTACAACAGGGTTGGGATTAACTATGGAAAGAGGGGGCAGTGTGCACTGGGTGGAGGAGGGCAAAGGGGGAAATAATTGGAACAACTGTAAAACAAAAAGTATTAAAAGAGAATTTGAAAATTTATTTTTCAATTGCAGTTGACATACAATATTATATTATTTTCAGGTGTACAGCCTAGTGGTCATACATTTATATAACTTAAGAAGTGATCACCTCAATAAATCTAGTATCGCAGAATGGGATATCTTCATTCATGCATAAATGGCACAAGCTCCCAGCAAAGAGAAGTTTGAGTTACAAACCGTTAGGTGAGCCACAAGTACACTCATTAAGAGTGAATTCTACATGGGAACTATTTCATCAACCTGAGTAATCAGCCATTGCAGCAGCCACAGAATGCAGAGAGCTCTGTGTATGGGGGGCAAGGTAGATGCATATAAATGTATTCATTGTCTCTTCACATTTAAAGGAATTCATAGCCATTTGGAAAAGCCAATAGTAATTTCATTGGCTGGATTATAACAATCTGCTGGAGTGGAAAATATATGAAGTTGAGGCATTCCCAAAAGGCAAGAGCCTCTAATAATTATATTATAAAGTTCCAGGAGATTCCCGCTTGCAGAAATCATCCTGACTATGCAGACAAGGCAACAAACACATAAGGTATTAAGAGGGAGAATTGTGAGTCTCGAATTCACCTTGAGCAATCACTGTCTGTGATAGACAGATAGGCCAGTTTCTCCATGTGGCTGGCAAAAGGTGAGAACCACTTTGGTGGGCACCTGACTGCTTTTCTGTAAAAGCTAATAAATCCAAGTGGGAACTTTTGCCCAAATGAGTCTGAATGAAGTGTGAACGGGGATGGTAGAAATAATGCTTCACTGTAGGCCCTCCTTTCATGTTCCCCACCCTACGACAGCTCTTCATTGCATTCTGATTCTAAGCCAGTTCTACTCAACATGATCGGACATCATAGCAAAATGTATTTAAGTAGCAAAAAACATACAACATATGGGTACTGTTTCATGTGCCTTAAATGTATTAATTCATTTAATCCTCACAGTAACAGCATTGAATACAGCTGGGACAGGGGTGGGGCAAACTGCAGCCAAACCATTGCTGCAGCCCATGAGCTAAGAATATTTATTACATGTTTAAGTGATTAGAAAAAGATGAAAGAATAGTATTTGTGACAGGTGGAGATTATATGAAATTCAAATTTCAGCATCCTATAAGTGAAGTTTTATTAACACACAGTCATACCCTGCTCGCTCATGTATTGTTTATGGCTGCTTTCCACTACTACAGCAGAGGGGGGCCCTTGTGACAGAGACAGTGTGGCCTCCACAGGGCCTAAAATATTTGTTATCTGGAGCCTTAAATAAAAAGTATTTCTGACCCTAGGAATGCATGCCTCTTCCTTATGCTCTATGAGGAAGATGAGCACTGACAGCTCACAGAGTCTGGCAGGGGCCTCAAGGGAACAACACTGCCTGCCTGCTTTACAAATAGCACCCAGCATGGCAAGTTTGAGGACCTTGCCCAAGGCTATCCAGCTAGCAAGTGGAAGAATCAGAAATGACCCGGGCCACCTAATTCACAGTTCTGGCTTTCAGTTTTCAAGAAGTTGAAAAGGTAGCTTGTTTAAAATATTTTCCTTGGAACACCATTTAGGCCTGATTCCAAATAAGTGTGGTAGGCCTGTTTAATATTCAAATTCTCTTGGCGGTTTAGTCACATTGGAAATAAAAGCCATTTAACTTTCTTTGACATAGTGTTTTATAAATTTATTTGACCTACTTTCTACCAACTAATATAATTCTGGGGAAAGGGTTAGTGAAAACACTTATAAATAAGACATACTATGTACAAGTTACATCTCTGTGACCACGTGAAAATTATTGAGCTTCTCTGAACCTCAGATTTTTTCCATGTAGAATGGTGAGGTGGTTACAAGGATTTAGTGAGCCAATGAGTTCCTGACCCCTGGTAGATACTTAAACCCACACAATATTAGTTCCCTGCCATGCCCTGGGTAACCTGGGTGTCTATCCTGCAGACCTGCCAGTTCCCATTATGGAGGCCAGATTTGGAACCATAGTAGCTTTACAAAGGGATAGCTGATTTCGCCCTCAGGTGCCTATTTAGTTACATGTATAAGATCATTCAGAACGATAAAACAGAACCCTCATCACAAAATAGAGAATATCTGACATTCTAATTGCAAACAGGGAGATATGCCCGATTGTCTTCATGCCAACAACATAGCTGTGGCTTAGCACCAGGAGGGAGCTGTGCTCTGTAGTAAGTTCTGGAGAGATGTGACCATGCACTCCTGCTGTCAGCAGGGCTCTCCATCCCACTCATCGCAGTCACACTCCTCCAGGGTGAGCCCTTGACTCGTTGCACAGCAGAAGCCCTTCCTTTAAACAGCAGTCAAGACACTGGCAACCTCTTGTTTGTGCATGTGCACCTCAGCACCTTCCAAAGTCTCTCCCATCCCCACCCCAGAATCCTGAGGAATCTGCTGCTGGGGATGCCTAAAG
This sequence comes from Noctilio leporinus, assembly GCA_004026585.1. NCBI lineage: Eukaryota > Metazoa > Chordata > Mammalia > Chiroptera > Noctilionidae > Noctilio > Noctilio leporinus. The sequence goes on along the minus strand of PVIW01008650.1, from coordinate 19,051 downwards.
GATTGGGAGCCAGCCCTGTCAGCCTGAGAAAGGCTGTATGTCTCCCTGGAGGGGAGGGAGGTAGCACGATACTTGGCACAAGGAGTAGCTAAATGCACAATATAATTAGTAGGAGCATGGAGTGTTGGAAAATACAACCTCAATATGGAGGTAAAATGCAAGACTTAAATACTCTCCTGCCTTGATGGGTGCATCAATTAAAAAGTTTGGGGTAGCCTGTTACTCTTCTGCCACCCGCATACATGTTAAACTTAGTTTGGGGAGGGCTGAATATATATTTAACAAGGCAAGGGTTTGAAGGACCTGTTAGGCATATTTCCTAGTCCCTAGACATAGGCAGCCACCCTCTCACACATACTCCTGAATGAGAAGCTTAGCTTCTCTGTTTTTAGTTCCCAAGAAGCAGCAGGCCTTTTGGGAGTAGCCAAGATGGACCAGTTCCCACTGCTGTGTTAAAAGGCTTAAGATTTTATTTCTTGAGTTTTGTATGTCTTGATGGGGCTTCCTTTCTCTGCATTTGTTAGATGTCGGTGTATTTACCTTCACTACTGCCAACGCTTACTGAAGTTTTGCCCACAAGTCCACCCTAGAAGTCAGTTTGAGTGTACCTCCCACGAAGCATGCACCCTAGAGTGTGGAAAAACAGGACTAGCTTTACATCCAGACAACCTGTGTCTAATGCAGAGCCAGAATGAAAACCGGATCTGTCTAATTAGAAGGGCTGTATTTGAATATAAAAACAATAACATCTCCCAATTATGTGGTAAAGGCACTTAATTGCCTCCCAATTTCTACATTTCCCCCTCTTTTTTATGGGATCCCAATTGTTAGCAAGACAAATTCCTTTCTGGGATAGAGCAACATTCCCCAGACTCCCTTGCAGCTGAGTCTGGCCATGTGACTACACTCTAGCCAATGGGAAGCAAGCTGAAGTGTCTGTCATGTCACTTCTGGAAAAGGTCCTTGAAAATGGGAGGAAGATGGCATCCTTGTGCTTTGCCTGATTCCTCAAGCTTTCATCTTGGAACTTGAATGTGATGGCTAGCAATCTTAACAGTCATCTTGGAGTATGAAGTAACCTTAAGGATTGAAGCTACATACTATGGGGGAGGGGGGCAGACAGAGATTATTACAGAAATTGGCTCATATAATTATGGAGACTAAAAAGGTCCTACAATCTGCCATCTTCAAACTAGAAATTCAAGAATGATGAGTCTGATGGCCTGAGAATGTGGAATCTGATGATATAAATCTCAGTCTGAGTCCATAACTTGAGAACCAGAAATGCTGTGTCTGAGAGCATGAGAAGATGACGTCCTAGCTGAGATGGAGAGAAAGGGAAGTCACCCTTCCTCTACCTTTTTGTTCTATGGGAGTCCTCAACAGTGGTGAAGGCAGAGCATCTTGACTTACTGATCCAAATGTTAATCTCTTCCAGAGACACCCTCATAGGCACACCCAGAGATAATGTTTAGCTAACTTGATGTCCCTTAGCCCTGCCAAGCTGACAGGTGAAATTAACCATCACATACTATTATTTTAGGATTTTCTGTTATATGTAGATGACAAAAATCTCCTACTGAAACTGATGCCCCAGAAAAACATGCAGTTTGCCATGCAGCATCGTATAACCCAGGTTTGGGTAGCATAGGTCTATGGACAACCCCAGGTCTAAAGTCAATAGATTTAGGGTACATATCCAGTTGTCACTTAATAGCTGGGTGACCTTGAGTGCCAATGGAATGTCTCCCATTAGGAAGGTTGTGTTTAGTCCAATGTGCTTTTGTGTGTGTGTGTGTGTGTGTGTGTGTGTGTGTGTGTGTGTTATTTATTTTTTTAGAGTCCACATATAAGTGAGATCACATGGTATTTGTCTTTCTCTGTCTTACTTATTTCACTTAGCATAATGCCCTAAAGGTCTATCCATGTTGTTGCAAATGGCAAGATTTCATTCTTTTTTATGGCCGAATAATATCCTTCTTTATGTATTATATATATGATATTTTATCATATATAATATCTATGTGTGTGTATATGGTACATATATCACACTTTCTCCATCCATTCATTTATTTATAGATACTTAGGTTGTTTGCATATCTTGGCTGCTGTAAATAATGTTGCAGTAAACTTTAGGGTACAGAAATCCTTTTATTTCTTTTTTATACATGTGTCCCAATTTCTTTTCTCTTTGTTCCCCTCTGCCCAGCAACCCCTCCTTCCAGCAGTTCTACCCACCTTTCATGTCCATGGGTTGTGCACATAAGTCTTTCGGCTTTACCCTTTTCTGTACTATTCTTAACATCTCCTTGTCTATTCTGCACCTGCCAACTATGCTTCTTACCCCCTGCACCTTTCCCCTCCTTCTCCCTCCCAGCTGACACCCCGCCAAATGTTCCCTATACCTATGATTTTGTTCCCACTCTGGTTGTCTGCTTAGTTTGGTTTTGTTTTTAATTTTTTATGATTCTGTTGTTGATAGAATTCTGTTGTGAGTTTTTTGTCTTTAATGTTTATATTTTTTATCCTCTTTTCCTTAAGTAAGTATCTTTAACATTTCATATAATAATGGCATGGTGACGATGAACTTCTTTAGCTTTACCTTATCTGGGAAGCACTTTGTCTGCCCTTTCATTCTGAATGATAGCTTTGCTGGATAGAGTAATCTTGATTGTAAGTTCCTGCTTTTAATCACTTTGAATACTTTTTACCAGTCCCTTTTTGCCTTCACAGTTTCTTTGGAAAAATCATCTGATAATTTTATGGGAATCCCTTTGTAGGTAACTCTCTCCTTTTCTCTTGCTGCTTTTAAGATTCTCTCTGTATCTTTAACCTTTGGCATTTTAATTATGTGTCTAGGTGTGGTCCTCTTTGGGTCTAGCTTGTTTGGGACTCTGTGCTTCCTGGACTTGTATGTCTATATCCTTCATCAAATTAGGAAGATTTTCTTCATTATTTTTTTCACATTAGTTTTCAAGTTCTTTCTCTTCCTCTTCTCCTTCTGGCACCCATGTGACTCAGATGTTGGTACATTTAAAGTTGTTCTAAAGGTTTCTAAGTCTCTCCTCATTTTTTTCAATTCTTGTTTCGTCCTTCGGTGTTGGTTGACTATTCATTTCTTCCTTGTGTTCCAATTTGTTGATCTGAACCCCATTTTCCTTCCCTTCACCACTGGTTTCATGGGAATTTTCCCTCATTTTACTTAGCATAGCCTTCACTTCTTCCCTTCTGCACTTGTTATACTCAGGCTTATCTGTCAAGTCTGTGAACATCTTTATCACTAGCATTTTGAACTCTGTATCTGTTAGGTTGGTTATCTCCTCATTGCTTAGTTCTCCCACTGGAACCTTGATCTGCTTCTTCTTTTAGGACATACTTCTTATCTCCTTAACTTGATAGCCTCCTGTGTTTACCTCTTTGTCTTAGGTATAGCTGTCACACCTGTTATGTTGTAAGCGGCAGTCTTAGGTATTCATCAGTGCAGGGTGACCCATTTCCCCATGTTGTGGCACTGTATGTGTGGGAGAGGTCTAAGAGGAAACAATGCCACTTGCCCATTGAGAGACCAGCAATTTCTTCCAGCACCCCATCCCATCCCCACTAGTTTTCACAGTCAAAAGCAATGTGGCTCTGTTTTCTCTGGTACTGGAACCATGAGCTGCATGGTCTTGTCTGGGGCTTCCCAGGTTTCCCTCCCTCAAACCTCCCCAGGTTTTCCTTTTCTGCCTCAGTCTCTGGCTCTGTTTTTTCCAACACTGGAACTGTGAGCTATGCAGTCTTGCCTGGGGCTGGGATCACTTTCCAGGTTAAATGTATGACTGCTTTTTGCCATGCATGGCCTCAGCCTGAGCACCACTGATGCTGTTGCTCTCTGCCCTGGATCCACCCCTCCTACCTGTCTAGCTGAGTATTTCTTCTTTATTTCTTAGTTTGTTGGACTTCCATGTAGTTTGATTTTCTGGAACTTCTGGTTATTTTTATTTAGTTTTAAGTAGATGTAAATTGCATCTTAGTTGTGAGGGAGATGCAGCATATCTACCTACACCTCCATCTTGGCTGGGAGTCTGAGAAAATGTACTTTTCTTGATTGCCTACTTTATGCTAAATATCATGAAATCCCTGTCCTCTGGTGGAAATTTCTTAAGTGCTACAAGTTTCAACTCTCTAGCTTAGTTTCTGCTGCTGGAAATTTTTGAAGAAAGAAAGATGGAAGTTAGAACTTAAATCAGGGATTCATGAATGGGCTTCAGAAGATCTGTGAGGTAAGTGTGTCTCATTGCAATTATACATTTTTATTTGGGGCAGTGTTCAGAAGTTTCATTGGATTCTAGAATGGTTTCATGATGTTAAATTGAATGTGCCACTGCAGGCTAAGAAGGATCCAGATAATTTTGGTATGGCTTTCTTTTCTCTTTTTCTAAATTATGTCCTCTCCCAAAAGAAAGAATTCATATTATTCAGATAACATGGTGGTTACATGAGTTAATGGGGAGCTGTTGGACAGCTTTAAACTGAAGAATTCCAAGCTCAGTAAGCTCAGGCTATGTTTTGCTGTTATAACAAATGACTTTAAATCTCCAAAGTTTACAACAAAGGTTATCACCCATGCTACAAGCCTTTTACAGCCCTCCTTCAAGTCATATTTACTCTGGAAGCCAGGCTGATGGAGTAGCCTCACTGCGGGATATTATGGTTAGTCTTGAGGCAGAAAGGATAGCTAACCGTGCTCAGGCTATTCAAGTCTCTGCTTAGAGATTGGCACATGTTGTGTCTGTTGACATGTGATGAGCTACAACTCACATGACCACAGAGGACAGGGCTGTATAATTGTCCTATAGGACAGGTGCCACAGGAAGGGTAGCAAATATTTTAAGCATTAATTGATCTACTACATCATTTTATTATAATATTGACCAAGAACCAGAAACAGCTAAATATAACCTGGCCCCTCCATTGCACTCCCCTCATCCCTTCCTACCCATATCCAAGGTGAGACTCTGAACAGAAAAACCTGGTTTTTCATTCTTGCTACATTGTTAGAATTGGAAGAAAAATGAAACCAACCATATGCACTTGGTACTCTGGAAGGGCCAGGTTGCAATTTAACACAACTTCATGTTCCCAATCACCTTTTTGCTTCTAGTCAGTTAGATGCCCTCACATGAAAATTGAGAAATGTTACTACAGTTAGGGAGTTCTGTGGTCTGAAGTTTGGGGTAAGGAAGCGATGTAATGTTGGTTATACATTTCTTTATTTCAGTTCTGGAAGATCTTGGTGTGAATCTGGTCCATATTTGTAGTTCTTGACAGGGAGTTGCCTGTGATGATTCAAAGGTAGGACTCCTAAGAAATGTATATTTAACAATGTTCATGGTTAGCCCTGTTGTTCACTCCCAGTCCTGGCTTTACAACAGGATGCTTTACCACATGGTGTCTGCTCCCCAGATGTACTCCATTCAACATGCCCAAAGTCTAAATAAATAATCTCCTAAATGAACAAAGAATGTTAAATGTTATGAATTGAATTGTATCTCCCAGGTTTTATATGTGGAAGCCCTAGCTCTACTACATATATTGTATGATTCTATGGATTTAAAATGTCCAGAATTGGCAAATATTAAAGAGACAGAAAGTAGAGTAGTGGCAGCCTAGGACTGGGAAGAGAGTTGGAGAGAAATGGGAAAAAATACAGGATATTTTTTGGGGGGTAGTGATGAGAACGTTCTCTGCAACTTGTTTTGGTAATGCTTATACAACCCTGTGACTATAGTAAAAATTATTGAATTGCACTCTTAAACGGTTGAATTGTATGGTATGTGAATTACTATATATAAATAAATCTGTTGTTAAAACAAACACTGAAATCCTGGAATCTGCATGTCACAAAAAGCTTTTATGTCAGTTTTGGAAGTAATTGAGCTATGTATTACATATCAACATCATGACACTGCAGATTTGAAGGTAGTTAGTGTCATAGACAATGGGCCAGACAGACCTGAAGGGACTCTTGGAGGAATGACAACAGCTTTGGGACTCAGGTTCATTGTCTGTGGAATAAGATTAATAATAGAACCATAGGAAGGGATTTTATGTTCATAGGCAGAGGTCTGTTCAATAGACTGTAAGAATACTAAGATGCCTTTTGCCTATCTTCTACCCAGGAAGAATGTATTGGAGGAATGGATTTAGCAGGACTCTGGTTGCAAGAGAGAGGCAACAAAATAAACCAGTTCAAGCAAAGGGAATGAATTGGCTTATGTTACTGGGGCATCTAGTTGCTGGGAAATCCACTTCAGGCTTTATTCAGGGGCTTAATTAATGTCACCCCTCCATCCTTCTCTTGTTCACTCTGTGGAAGTAATTAAGAGGAGAGACTCTGGAGCCACGCTGCCTGAATTTTAATCTTACTTGTCATGGAAACTTTGACAAGTTATTTAACTTTCTATGCCTCAGTTTCATAGTCTACATGACATGGCAATGGTGGTAAGAGGAGAGTTGTAGAGATTCAATGAGGTAATATATGCAATTAATTAGAATAGTGCTTAGAACAGTAAATACTATATAATTATCATCATCATCATCATCCATCTTCATTTATTCTGTTATCCAGCAGCACCCAGAAATACTCCATTGAGCGAGAAAGATGGTTTCTAAAAGCTTGGGTATATATCCCAATAGCACAGAATTAAAAAAAAAAAAAACTTTTCTAAGAGGAGGTCTATCTTCACACACTAGCTTTAAGTCCTAGGGAGTTTGGCTCATGTGCCCATTTCTGACCCAAACAGGGAGATATAATCATATGCTTGTCTCAACCATAATGCCCCAGAGGCTGGGTAGCATAATGACAATCTGGTGAGGTCACATGGAGACATGTGGAGTTGAGGAGCCAGAGGAAGCAGATAAAAACCAATATCTCCTCCATCTGCTGCAAGGACATTTCCCAGCATGGCTGGAGAGAGAACTGAGTCCTAAGAAGGCTGTGATTGGTCATGGCAAGCAACTGTTGGTAGGGAGAGGCTTGGCCATGGGACTGGTGCCTGCTCTGTACCATGTTATTCCAGTTATCACTAAGAAAATGAGGCCTCCTGGGGTTACTTGAGGTTGACCAATGCCATGTGGCATGTATGGTACACCAAATGATTGAACATTTACCTGCCCCACAATTAGGACTAAGGAGACCTAACAGGTGTAGCTACTAGAATATTGTCTATCATTGTGGGCCTGGAACTTGAGGCCCTTTTACTTTTATAAGTATGTTGAAAAGATGGTGGTCTTCAGTATACATGGGAAAACTAACACAACCTACATCTTGAATTCTTTGGGATGGCTTGAAGTGGTGTCTGGTTCATCCCAGTTCCATTGGGCCATCTGAGAGAGGTTTGTATCATCCAGAGCTGCTAGAATGAAGAAACAATTTTGCTAAGCCAGCCTGAGCCTGCATTCCCAAATACAGAGTTCAAGGATTCCTTTCTCCTGGAGAAAATTAAACAGAAGCTTCTAACAAAGGATTCTAGAAAGTTGCTGGTTTATAATCAACCTTTCTGTGTAACATGAAATTTCTCAACTAAATGGAGTGGGGAAGTAGGTCCAATTTTAATAAGTAACACAAGATACTTCTAAACAGCAATTCCACTGGGCTTTACAGAGTAAGTATTGGTTACTCAATGCTAGGGGTATTAGTTGACAGCCATATCTAAACTAGCTCTTCTTTTAATTTCAGGTTTTCTCAGGTCCTTGACAAACAGACTCTGTGTAGAGACAGCTTCTGGAGCCTGGGGCCCAAACATCACAGAAGTTCTGACTCCAGTCCCTGCCCTTGTTTAATCTGTGACCTCACAGACTTGTTTCCAAACCATAATTGAATTCCCATTTAATCTGTTTGAATTTGGCTTCCCACAGAGCAATTCCTTGATGGACAGAACATGTTCTAGGAACCTGGGAAGCAGCAGGTTGCCATCTGTGGCCTTTCAGGCAGAATGTGGCCTCTGGAAGAATTTTATTTGGCTTACCAGAGCTGAAAAATGTTTGTGAATATGAATGGTTTTGGAGGCTGTGTTAGTTTGCTTAGACTGCTTTAGGCAGTATCACAGACTGGATGGCTTAAAAAAAATTTATGGTTTTACAGTTCTAGGGACCAGAAGTCCAAGATCAAGGTAATGACAGGGTTTCTTCTGAAAGCTGCAAAGGAAAGATCTGTTCTGGGCCTGACTTCTCTTGGCTCGTAGAAGGCCGTTTTCTCCCCGTGTCTCTTCACATCAGCTTCCTTCCATGTCTATATTTCCCATTCTTTAAAGGACACCAGTCATCTTGGATTAGGGCCCAATCTAATGACCGTTTCTTAATGTAATCACCTGCAAAGACTGTCTCCTAATAAGGTTACATTCTGAAGTACTGGGGATTAAGACTTCAATATACAAATTTTGAGAGAACACAGTTCAAACTATAACATGCTATTGGTTCCCTCTACATACTAGTGCCTTATACTGGGTGCCTCCCACTAATTACATTCCTCCTGGTCTCTGTATGTGGCTCTGTCTGGTATTGAACAGTTCATTTATTCATTTAGTCATTCATGTGTTCAATCAATCAAATATAATAGTGCCTAGTTCACAAGATGGCTGAGAAAATCTGGTAACATACTGTCATCTTTAGCTTAATATTTGGCATATAATAAATATCCAACCACATTTACTAATCTATTCATATACCAATATGTAAGAAACACTACTAAATGCCAGGAACAGGGCTAGGCTCGGTGTGCCAGTGAAGTCTCTGCCCTAAAGAGTGTGAGGTGAGGTAGAGGAGGCCACAACACAAGTGTGTGACCCAGGTGTAAGAAATGCTTTGTAAAACTGGGGCAGGAGCCAGGTGAATGGGGCCAGAGCAGAGAGATAGGAAAGCAAAAGATGGGCTCCAGGGGCCAGGCCATGCAGAGTCTGTGGCCCACAGGAAGGCACCTGATTCCTCTGAGTGTAGCATAGGGTGACATAGACAGAGTGGCACTGAGGGCATAAGGTTCGAGTGAGGGCAAGAAGGGACACAGGAAAGCCCCTGGGTTGTTGACTTCGAGACAGAGTGACTATCAGTCATTGGTCCATTCATTCCACAAGTATTTCTGAGCACGTGTACATGGCAAGTAGAGTGTTTGATGTCAAAGACCCTGTAGCAGATGATGCAAAGTGCCCGTGTGAGAGGCAGTTTGTGGGCATGTAGACAGCAACCGCATGAGCACACTGATGAGAGTGTTCTGGACAATGATATGGAATCAAGGCTGGATGGGGCAGAGGGGACAGATTGGGTAGGACAGGAAAGGCCTCCCTGAAGAGGGGACATTTGAGATGAAGCCTGGATGGTGAAAATAAACTGGATACAGAGTTTGAGGAAGAATATCTCAGGTGGAAGGCACAGTATGTTCAAAGACCCCAAGGAAACAAGGTATAGGATGCAGCTGGAGAAAGAACCAGGGCCTAGGTAAGGCAGGGACTTCCATGGTAAAGGAGGCATTCACACTCTGGGGCCTGTGGAAAGCCATTCAAGGAGCTTTTGGCAAAAAGTGCCAGCTTTGAAAACACCAAAGTGGAATTCAAGGCCCTCTGCTTACACATTCCCCTTTTTATTTAACTTGGTTTCAATTGAGTTTTTGTCACCAAGGATCTTGATGAACAGATCTAGGAAGAAAAACTTGTCTGGGAGGAAGTATCAAAATTCAAGAGTCACAATATGTTGAAGCTAAGTGGGGCCTCACTTGCTCCCTGGGGAATCTAAGGGGTGCCAAAACCCAGGCCACTCTCATCTGGAACAGCATATGGAGGTTTGCATGCACTTTCGCTAGTTGTGTCCTTGCCTGAAACTCTTTGGAAGCCACTGAGCCAAGTGTGCAGGTGAAAAAAAAAGCCCAATATTGAGTTCCTTGCTGGGGCTCCACACAGGACTGAGAAAATGCTCCCTAACCCAGCATCCCTGGGGGTTGGCAGTATCCAGGACCATCAAGTGAAGCCTAAAAAGGGACTTGGGTTACAAGCTTTGTCATCAAATCTGAGTTCAAGTCCTGGATCTGCCCCCTGCTAGATGTGGGACATGAGCACATCACTTGAAATCTCCAGTCTCAGTTTCCTTATCTGAGGTAAAATGTGTGGCAGCCCCATGGAATGTGGTTCCGCACATCAGGCATGCCATACACTACCTCTTACTGTGAGCATCAATTTAGCTGCTACCCTGATGCTGTTGTTTTACAGGGATCACTATTGTACTCCCCGATCCTCATTGCCCACCTGGGGACAGCAAGCAGCAAACGCAGAGCCTGAGGAAGGCAGGGCTGTGCACTGGTTTGTCAATTGACATTAAAATCTCAACTGACAGTCAATCCAATGGAAATGAACGGTGGGAGTTCAATGTTTTCTCATTTAAAGGAACTAGGACTTTTCTTCCAGCTGTGACTCTTTCCATGGGTTAAAATTGTAACAAATGCTGTCACTGTGGCATATTTTTGTTTTATTTTTATTTATGTAATGAACAATCAAAATAAATAAATTGGTTATGTGATTTCAAGTAACTAAAACAACAAATAAGGAATAAAAACATCCTCACTGGTGTTTCAGATTCTTCTTCTCCCAGGTTCAGGTACTGTGGGGCTTCTTCACTGTGGGACATGCTTCATTGCATTATGTTCCCAAGGCTCAGAGGAGCAGACTGACCATTTAAATGCATCCTTACTGCTTCAGTAATTTTTTTTTAATGAGAAAATATAAAGCTAACATTTATTGAGCTAGTTTACTTTTTTTATATACTTGTGTTATCTTGACTAGTTCCCCCAAAAGCCAAATATTTAGTATTATTCCCTTTTGCAGGTAAGGAAACTATGCATGAGAGAGGGCAAATAACTTGTCCAAGGTCACACAGCAGATAAAGGTCCTGTGAGACCCTAGACGAAAAGTAGGGAAAATTGCATGGCTCCAGAGAAGATCCAAACTCCTGGCTGTGAAGACATTTTGGGGAGTTAAAATATGGCTGCTATGTTAAAATATGGTGGCTACACTTTTCTGGATTACCAGACCATTTTGGCAAAATATAGACTGGTCACAGTTCAGAGTACTAATTCACTGAAAGACTGTTTACTTCGAAGAACATATAAAACCTCTAAAACTTTCAAAGTGTAACAGTCAGATTTGGCTGTGATGTTGCCATATGACAAACAACTTTCCCCAAATCTCAGGCACTTAAAACAACCATTTATGTCTTGCTCTTGGGTCTGGGTCACCTGAAGTAGGTCTGCTTTAGCCTTTGGGTCTATGATCAGGTGTATTTCATGTATTTCTTCATTTTGGCATCAGTGGTTACCCAGAGGATAAGGATAAGCGGAAGGAGCAAACACACTGAATAACTCTGCTTGCATACACTCAATCCTTTGCTGCTGGCCAAAAGCTGTCAAATGGCCAACTCACCATTTCTGTGAGGAGATGTACAATCCACTTCTTCTGCAATCCAACCAACTATGCAAAGGCAACTTACCCAAGGCCTCTTCTTTGCATGATGATCAGGTTGGAGATTTTCCAGAGGAAATTTACAAAGACTGAAGAATGAAACAGAGAGGCTGTAGTAGATTCTGCTTGCCAAGAATCCATTCTGCTAGTAAATGATTTCCATTTTTCTTTTATGAATCATCTCAACTCATTCTCAATCCCTGTAATTTGGGAGTGAGATTCCTATCCTTACTTGCCAACTTCAGCAATAGACACCTAATTCATTTTTGGCCAATGGGAATACTACATCCCCTTGACCAAATGCTTGGTTGGGGGCTGGTCATGTGACCCAAGCTGGGCCAATGAAAAGGATACCCAGAACTTGTGGTAGAACTATTAGAACAGAGGGTCACCTTTCCAGTGAATTTGTGGAGCAGAAGCCATAAGTGGCCATGTTTTGTCTGTTTGTTTGTTTTATGCCTGGTATCAAAAAGTAAGGCTGACATTGAAGAAAACGGGGCCCAAAATGAGACGAAGTTGTAAGAACACTGTTTCACATCTGAGTCCAGTTGTGCCTGAAAGCTCTGAACTTTACAATAAATTCTTTTTGGGGACAGGGGTAGGCTTGAACTGGATATTTGGAAAAGTCAGTTTGAATTGGATATTTGTTCCTTGCAACCAAAAACACTTTACTAATTCAGAAACAAAGCTAAAGGTGGTAAAGTGATATGGCTCTGGGTTCAAATGCTGTTCTTCGCACTTAGAGTTGTACGGCTTGCTGAGTCTCAGTCTCCTCATCTGTGAACTGGGAATACTCACAATGATGACTATTGTGCTGCTAACCCATGTAAAACAGGTTGTCTGGATTTGGCAAACTATAGATAATGAGTAACATGTTTAATATTGCCAAAGGATTCAGAAGCAGGTTTCCTGTCCTCCCTAGGTGAGAGTGCAGCTTGCCAAATTTGTTTGCCAATATATTCCACAAGTCACAGGATGCCCCTTACTGTCAACCACAGGAGGATGAGGTTGCATGGGCTTTGAGCTCTGGCATCTGTACTTTCTCTTCTAGGACCCTTCCTCTCCTCCCTCTAGGCCTGGAAGGCTCAGCATCTTGGAAATGCCCTCCATCCCAGCCCCAGCTGTGCCCCCATGGGGGAGTTCCCTCTCTCACACAGCACCAAGGCTGTTAGAGGCAGGGGATTGAGGACCCTGGGAATCCCTTCTGCTTTGGTGGAGGGAAGACTCTTAGAGCCAGGCAGTGACACCCCCAAATTCAAACCCTGACCTCTGCCTCCACCCCACTACCCTGCTGATTACAAGCAATTTTAGAGAACATGCTAATAGACATTTTTCATCTTAACAGCTTTGTATTGGTTTGGTCAATTATCCTCCACCCCTTTCCACATGAGAATACCAAACTCAGAGGGACAGGGGTTCCTGCCTGCTTCCTCCTGACTGTGTTTCCAGAGCCTTGACTGGCACCCAGTACAGTTAGTGTTCTGAGTGTTTTATTAGCTGCATAAGTAAGTCATGGTGGATCAAGTGAATTTCAAGTGGTGCTGGTTCTCGCTAGATAAAGTTCTCTCTCAAATACACTTGAGCAGGAAAAAGGTAAGTTGAAAGACAAATATTAAGGGTAAATGAGTAGAGTGGTGTGTGGAGGTAGAAACAGTGGTCAGATGGGGCCTGGGTGCCTGGATTTAGAAAATGCCAGGTGACTCAGTCCTGGTGTGTCTCCCAGCAGAAAGTCCTGTGATCTCAAAAGCAAGAAATGAACCTACCCTTCTCAAGTGTATTAGTTTCCTGTGGCTCTTATAACAATTTACCATGAACTGAGTGGTTTACAACTACAGAAACATATTTTCTCACAGTTTTCAAAGGCTAGACGTCTGAAATCAGGTTGTATGCAGGGCCAGGCTCCCTGCTGGCTTTGTGGCCCAAAGGTGAAGGCCTCCTTGCCTCTTGCAGCTCCAGGCATGTTGGGGCCTGTGGTCATGTTACTTCATTCTCTGTCTCCATCTTCTTAGTGGCCTTCTTCTCTGCGTCTTCTCTTCTGTGTCTTACAAGGATACTCATCAATGAATTGAGGACCTACCCCGAAATCCAAAGATCCTTAACTTAATTGCATATGCAAAGATACTACCACCACCACACTTTTTTTTTTTTTCCCCCCCAAATAAAATCACATTTACAGGTTCCAAGGGTCAGGACTTGGACATAACATTACCCATTTTTTTGTTTTGTTTTGTTTTGTTTTGTTTTGCTTTTTTTGTAGCTACCATTCAACCCACCTCACCTGGGATCTGGATTCTGTTAAGCACCAACTCCAGTCTGGCAGTGAATGTCATATTCTCCAGGAAAGCCCAGGATATGTCCCAAAGACTCTCCGGGGATAGGAATCTTGGGGAACATTTGGTGGAGCTTCAGTGAAAAGCAACAGACTCCTTCTTGGGGAGAAGCCTACTCCCAGGCAGCCAACATGAAGGCTTCCCTCTCTGGCTGCCATTTCTGAAATAGAAGGAAATGGGGTGAGCAGGGAGGATTTGGCCCCTGCAGAGTTTCCTGAAGGCAAAAGCCTGGTTGCCCCCTCTGGAGTTGGCTTGTTGCCCTGCAGGCTTTTATGAAAGTTGCGTTCTGCATGCTGTGGAAAGGGAGATGGGACAGGAATGTCTCCATGAGGAATGTGGCTTGGGAGACCCATAGGCCTGAATGGCAATAGCCTGCACTGTATTCAGCAAGTATGCATAGACCTCTCACCATATGCCAAGGAGTGGCTATAGTGTCAAGCAACACAGTGTCAGTCATGCCCTCACAGAGTTTGCAACCTAGGGCAAAAGAGAGATTAGAAGTGAACTACAGATAAACAGTGACAAACTATTATCACTGCTAGAAAGGAAATAGACTGGATACGGGAATGAAAAAAACAGGAAAGACCTTTCAGAGGAAGTAGTATTTGAGCTAAATTTAAAGTTGGGGAAAAGCATTCCAGACAGAACAGCAAGTGCAAAGGTTCGGAGGTTAGGTCCAGTGTGTTGGAATGTAGTTAATGGGGTAAATGTGGGAGAGGTTAGCAAGTACGGAATCCTGCTGGTTTTGTGGGCTATGGGAAGAAATATGGATGTTATTCAAGAGATTTTAAATGTAGTGTTTTGTCTTAAGTTAATTTTTTAAAGAGTCCCTTTAGGGAACAGGCAGAGAAGATTACAGGACAGAGGTTGGCAACCTTTCTTTGTAAAAATCCAGAGAGTAAATATTTTTGGCTTTGGAGGCCATACAGTCTTTGTTGAAACTAATCAGCTCTGCCATTATATAGCACAAAAGCAGCCAGAAGCAATTTGTAAGCAACCAGTTATGGCTGGGTTCCAATAAAACTTTATAAAAACTGGCAGGAGCTGGATTGCCCTACAGGTAGTGCTTTGCTGAGTCCTGCTTAGGATAACAAAATGAAAATGAAAAGAGCACTGTGGCTCAGAGCAAGTGACTTAAACTCTCTGAGCCTCAGTTTTCTGATCTGTGAAATGAGCATGCCTTAACCTACAGAGACAAAATTTCTGAGCATTATGGAAATAAAGTGCATGCAGAACCCTAGCTTGTGGTAGGCGTTAGACATACATTGGCCACACACTAGTGGCAGCTCTATTATTATACGGAGCCATGATGATTGTGTTTTAAAAACAAAGGCTTTAAAACATGGAGTCAGTAGAGCTAACTAAGTCCTAGTTGTTGATTAAAATGATTATGTATGGAACTGAATAAAGGCTACAATGACATTAGTTTGGGCCCTCTCTTAGGCCAATATTCCTTCTGCAAATCTTACTCCATTTTCTTTAATGAGGCATCAGTCATCTCCTGCCATGGCCAGCCCAACTGACCCTCCTGTCATCCTTTTATCTCTTTGGGAGAGGTGTTTGCAGATTCGGGGCCATTATGCTGCCCCTCAGGGCTGCATATGGATTTAATTTATCCTTGTTTATATCTTTCCATTGCCTTTCTGCATCTTTTCTAATGTGGGAGATTTATAGACTTTTCTTTCTGGCAGCTTGGTAGGAAGAAAACTGTATAGAAGGCTAAGGGTCTGTTTTTCTTGAAAATCCTGGCTGGGGAAGAGACAGGTAACTACAGAAAAGGGGGTGATCTGAGAAAGCACGTTTGCCTTCACCTTCTGGCCAATTCTGAGAATGCAGTTCAGGCTGACAGGCAAGGAAGCAATGTGGGGGCTTTTTCACTCCCGTGTTTGTTGGGGTCGTTGTCATAGGCACTGACTTATGAGAACTAATACTTCTCATAATGGGCAGAGGCCTCCCTTTAAGTGGGACCCTCTTATGAAAACCCAGAGAGGCAGGGGTGAGTGAGATGCACAGAAAAGCAGGGACTGTGGCTAGGAGCTTGGGCAGAAAATGGGTGATCCCCAAACCCCAGAGAAAGAGGGAGAGAGAGAAGAAATGGATGGATGGATGGATACATAAATATACAGATAGATAAACAGCAGTTCTTCTCTATGCCATCAAATGATAGCTATTCATTTTTCAACAAAGGTTTCATGTTCATTACCATGTACTAGGTGTTTGGCACTGATTTTTCAGTGCTAAGTGAAATAGCTATGTTCTCTGCTCTGACAATGCCCTCAATCTGTGGTGAAATCTAATGCACTGGGCCAAAAGAAATTTTTAGTCCTGTGGTTACTTCCTAGGGCAAATCACACAGCAGCCTACAGTCACTCCCTCATCAACTATGAGAAGACAGAGGGCAAGGCCTAAAGACCTGGTGCCCACATAAGCGCATTTTAAGAGGTTGACAGATATCGAGCTAAACCATTGAGATACAGGAATCAGATCTACCTGGGCTCATATCCACAGCTTTGCCACTTACTAGTTGTGAGACATTGGGCAAATCACTCTGTTACTGAATAGCAATTTGGGGTCCTGATTCAGCCAGCCACCACCCTCTAAGCAAGATTCCAGATGCAAAGGTTTGGTGATAAAGCAAAGGAATTTTTATTCAAAAGCTTCACAATTTGGGAATAGCTGCTTTCCCCAAGAATTAGTCACTTAAGCCTATCAATTAAGGCTAAACTCCAACAACTGGGTTCTTCTATCATTCCCGCCCCCCTGCCCCCGCCTGTTTTTAGTTAGCTTATTTCTATAGGATTAGTTACAAACTAAAACAACATAAAATAAAAATGTTACACAATTTTGGAAGGCTGTCAGGCTTCAGTCTCTGAGCCTGTTTTCTCTAGAATACTCAAAGAATGGCCCTGCCACCCCTCTGCCAGGCCAGTCAGACCCCAAGCTGTGCTTGGGGGGATTTCCATCCTGTCCAGTCCAAAATACTGTTTGTTAGGAAAGAAAGGCAGCGGTAGCGTGATCATTCAGGCATCCTTGAGGAAGAAGAGCCTGAGAGCTAGAGAAAGTCTGCCCAGAAGCCAGAGACCCTTTCCTTTATTTCTAGTTTTCTAACCCATAATTTCATGTGCTCTGGAGGCATTCAGCTCTTCAGCCAGTCCTGTGCTAGGTTGTTTACCATTGCCTCGGAAAACTCCTTCTCTGGCCCCTCCCTACTTCTCACCAGTGACCTGAGCAGATCTCTGTGTATCAACTCCACCTCTGAACTTCAGTTGCCCTATTTGTTCAGTTTATTTGTCGTTGTAGGTGGTTAGAACACCACAGTGAACAAAATGGGCAAAATCCTAGTCTTTCTGCAGTTTACATTCTAGTTGGAGGAGACAGATAATAAATAAATACATGAATCTCTAATATAGCAGTTGGTGATGAGTGAGAGGGAGAAAAATAAAGGAAATCAGAGGAATGAGGAGAACCAGCATGTGGGTGAGAGGTTTTACTTGAGCAGAACCTTGAAGAAGGTGAAAGAATGAATCATATGAATGTCTTCAGGGAAAGCATTTCAAGCAATGAAAATAGCAAGTGCGAAGAACCTGAGGCAGGATGTGATTAAAGGTGGGATTAGTTTAAGGCTCTTGAGATGGGGAGATGATCCTGGTCAGTCCAATGTAATCATAAGAGGAAGGCAAGAGTTTCAAAGAACAGAAGGCAATGGAAAATGGAAACAAGAAGTTGAAGTGAAGCAAGAAGGGAACACATACACCAAGGAACAGAGCTGCTTTCTAGGAATAGAAAAAGACAAGGAGCCATCTTTTGTGCTGCAGACTTCAGAAGGCGTGCAGATCTGATCAGCCCTTGATTTTAGATCCCAGATCTCCAGAACTGTAATAAAATACATTTGTGTTTATTTAAGCTATTAAATCTGTGGTAATTTTTAACAGCATAATAGGAAACTAATGTAAGAAGTAGCTTACTTCTTTTATAAAATCTGGCCCTGTAACCCAGGACTCTATGGTCAACTAATATTTGACAAAGGGAGAAGGAACATCAAATGGAGTAAAAACAGTCTCTTCAACAAATCGTGTTGGGAGAACTGGACAGA
The DNA here is from genome assembly GCA_004026585.1 of Noctilio leporinus. Taxonomy (NCBI): domain Eukaryota; kingdom Metazoa; phylum Chordata; class Mammalia; order Chiroptera; family Noctilionidae; genus Noctilio; species Noctilio leporinus. The sequence continues at coordinate 1,148 of PVIW01008650.1, read as the reverse complement.
AACATGCAAAAAGATAAAACTAGACAACCAACTTTACACCATACACCAGAATAAACTCAAGATGGATAAAGGATTTAAGCATAAGCAGTGCCACCATAAAGGTCCTGGAGGAAAATATAGGCAGTAAACTTTTGGATATCCTACGCAGAAGTATGTTTACTGATACTTCACCAAGGGCAAGGAAATAAAAGAACAAATCAACAAATGGAACTATATCAAATTAAAAAGTTTCTGTTCAGCTAAAGAAAACATCAGCAAAATTCAAAGGGAACAAACTGTATGGAAAAACATATTTGCCAATGATAGCTCAGACAAGGGTCTGATATCCAAAATATATTAAGAACTAACGCAACTCAACACCAGGGAGACAGACAGCCCAATTAAAAAATGGGCAAAGTACCTGAATAGACAACTCTCTGAGGAAGACATACAAAGGGCCAAAAAACATATGAAAAAATGCTCAACATCACTAGCCAACAGAGAGATGCAAATTAAAACCACAATAAGATACCACCTCACACCTGTCAGAATGGCAGTCATCAGCAAATCAACAAACAACAAGTGTTGGCGAGGATGTGGAGCAAAGGGAACCCTCGTGCACTGTTGGTGGGAATGTAGGCTGGTGCAGCCACTGTGGAAAACAGTATAGGATTTCCTTAAAAAACTCAAAATGGAACTGCCTTTTGATCCAGCAATGCCACTACTAGGACTATACCCAAAGAATCCTGAAACACCAATTCATAAGAATCTATGCACACCTATGTTCATAGCAGCACTATTTACAATAGCCAAGTGCTGGAAACAGCCTAAGTGCCCATCAGTGGATGATTGGATCAAAAAACTTTGGTACATTTACACAATGGAATACTATCCAGCAGAAAGAACGAAGGAACTCCTACCCTTTGCAACAACATGGATGGAACTGGAGAGTATTATGCTTAGTGAAATAAGGCAGTCAGTGAAGGACAAATACCATATGATCTCACCCATTACAGGACAATAATGAAGAAAACTAACAACAAACAAAACAGAACCAAATATATGAATACAGTGAATTCCTCCATTGGTCAGGGGGAAGGGGGTTGGGGGAGGGGGGAGGCAGAGGTAAGGAAGGGGAGCAGTTTAGACAAGAACCTAGTATAAAGGAA